>PVHP010015743.1:0-36947 GCA_004024765.1 Zapus hudsonius | reverse complement strand
AAAAAAAAAAAACCCAATCAAAGGTCTGTGTGTCTATATGTCTGCAATGATATTTTTGGCATCTTTATTGTAAATAACTAGATACATTGTATGAGCAAATTTTGTGATGGTACCCCAATTCTCTCCTCTCTGTCCCCAACCTCCTGGGGGCCCTCCTTGATGGGTATACTGGATCAGTTCATGGGTAGAGGGTTATGAACTGCACCAGAGGTAGCCATTTTTTTTCCTCCTTTGTGTGTTGTTGCTGAAGGGGGGCAATGTCTCTGGATATTCTCCCCCACCATGGCTCTTACATTCTTTCCACCCCCTCTTCCGCTCAGTTCCCTGAGTCATGGTGGGTGAGTTTTGAGTCTGCTTTATTGTTGAGATCCATAAGAGTCTCTGGACTTCTGCTTTCGGTTGTGTTGGGTATCACTGGTGTCTGTCTCCATTGACCTTTCTTGGTTATCTGACCTGCTGTGGTGTTAATTCTCTTGTTTATCTTGTCACTTTCTCATAGGTTTCTTGTGGGCCCTTTTTGAAGGCAAGTGGTGGTTCATCTCCTGCCAGGATATCAGCCATCATCCCATGTCTTGTTGGTGGAATTGGTTGTCCATGGCTCTCCTTGCCTTCTGAAAAATACAAACAGAATCTTCCCAGGAGCAGGAGAGGTGGGTGGCACCCTGCAATGATTTTTATGAGACATATAATTTGAATTCATAATCCTTACTGTTTTAAAAACTGCTTTAATGCAGTTTCCTATTACCTTTGAGGACCTTGAAATTGAGTTCATTGTATGCTTACTGAGAGATTTCTTTGTGCTGGGTGCTGACTGCCCCAAGTTGAACAAAGTATGTTCAAAATATTCAGTGGGGTCACAGTAAAATAAAATGAGGAGAACACTATGAAAAGTATCAGGACAGTTTGGGTGGCACTGGGGAGAAAGACAGGATTGGAAAGGATCCTCCTGTTTACTTCATAGAATTAGATTTGTCAGCTAAGGTCTGTGGCTAACAGGGGAGGTATTTTGGTAAAAACACAAATGAGTAGAAATTAGGGATTATGAAAATACCTGATGAGCCAAAGGTGAAAATTCAGAGAAGCAAGATACAGTGGAGGTGTGGTATGAGGGATTGAAGGACCCTGAGCTTCAGTCATTAGAGGTAGATTTTGCAGAAACAGCAGATTAGAGAATTTAGAATTTATCTTGTTAGCAATGAGTCATCACAAATATTTCTAATCAGAGAAAAAACTTGAGTCTATTTTTGTTTCAGAAAGAAAATCGCACAGCGTAGAGAACACATACAATGCCTTAAAATAAGGAAAGAGATGGGGGTGTGGTGGTGCACACCTTTAATCCCAGCACTCGGGAGCCAGAAGTAGGAGGATGCTATGAGTTTGAGGTCACTGTGACACTACATAGTGAATTCCAGGTCAGCCTGGGCTAGAGCGAGACCCTATCTCTAAACATCAAAAAAAGTACTTTAATAGTTAAATTTATTTGAAAATTTCTACAGATTTGAGCCACCAAGCTTGATGTAAGATTTTTCTTGACTCTCTAGCTCTTTCCCTCCCTCAGCTAGCTTCAATTCTAGCCACAGTGTGCATTACATTTCTCTTTCAGCTCTATTTGTACTGATAGAGAAATGGACACATGACCAGACACTGTTTGCTGCTTGCCTTCCCAGCATGAATGATCTCTTTTTCCATTGCAAGAAAGTGTGTGTCCAACAAGTCACATCTGTGCTCCTAAGTAAATTCACAACAACCTCAGCTCCAGCATGGAGACTTGCACAGGACTACGTAGGTCAGTGGACTCCCCATGCTTAGTCAAGTCTCTGACTGAAGTAAGCATGGGGTCCGTCAGACTGAACTTCAAAATTTTTCTGAAAATTCTTAGGAAAAAGGAAAACAAAACACTGTATTTTCTTTGCTGAAATAAAATGGCAAAAGCCCCTAGAGCTGAGTGTCTGGCAGCCAATGTGACGGCTGGCAGGAGCTCGTTGAGGGTGGAAACCAGGAGAGTGAAGATGAATGAAAAGAAGGAAATAAATCCTGATCAAATGGCTTCAGTCACTGGTTCCAAATTCACCTCAGTTACACTGCCCCTCACCTTTGACAGCACCGGACACAATAAAATCTTCCCTTTTATTACATTAAAAAAGGTTATTTAGAACAAAAAATATGTTGCCTATCAGTACTCCTTTAATTACAATGTGTGATTTTCCTCTTATATCTCCACAAAATGCTGTAATCATAACTCCCTTTCATCTAGCCTCCCTCCCAAATTCTCTTCTTTCCGACTCGTCTCTCTTCATTTGGAGGTCATCATTGTTTTCCTCCTATTCTGCAGGTCTTGTGGAGGTAGCATCAGCCACTGTGCAGTCATGAATACTATAGCTACTCTATCTGCATGGCAGCATCCCAAAGCATCCCTGCCCTCTTCCTTTGACTCTTACGTTCTTTCCACACCTCTTCCACAATGATCCCCGAGCCTCAGAGGGTGTGGGGAAATGGCTCACTTAGTGATGAACACTTCACTGTCACTTCTCAGCAGTTTGGTGAGTTTGGAGTTTCTCCAGTGGTCACTGATATCTGAAAAGAGGGGCTTCTATAACCAGTGAGAGTAGACTTAATATATGGGCACAAGAATAAGTATGTAGAGGGTAGTTTGGTAGGCATAATATATTTATTTATATACACATCAGTAGGAGTTTCATCCTAGAGCTATAAGCCCTAGCCATAGGCTTTCGATTAGGTTTTCACTACCAGGCAAGAATTCTAAGTATTTTTAAATGCTTACTTCATTGTATTATCATAATAAAATATGCTACATATTTAGAAGCCATGCCAAAATATTTTAATCATTTCCATATTCCCCTATGATTAATAATGGTCTTGAAATGTAAATATATCCACATATTTATATTTTAAATTTGGTAATGATTTTATTTAATTTCACCAAAAAGAAATTAAGTTATGCTTCTTAATGAGTAGCAAGACATTTTAGCAATAAGTAAGTGAATGGAATGTGTTTGTAGAATTTTTTTCTTGTACGGTTTATAGTATAACACAAGACAGTTGTTTAAATCAATTGACTTTTTAATCTTAATTTTTTTATTTGCAAGGAGAGAGAAAGAGAATTAAAAAAGAAAGAATGGGTGTGCCAGGGTCTCCTGCCACTGTAAATGAACTTTGTACATATGACTTTATGTAGGCACAGAGGAATCAAAGCCAGGCTATTGGGTTTTGAATGCAAGTGCCTTCAACTATTCAGCCATCTCCTTAGCCCTGACTTTTTAATCTTTGTGTGTGTGTGTGTGTGTGTGTGTGTGTGTGTGTGTGTGTGTGTGTGTGTGTATGCTCATGTATATGACTACAGACATACCTGTACCACAGTGCATTTGTGGTAGTCAGAGGACAACCTTGGGTGTGATTCCTCACATTTCACCTTGTTTGAGGGAGACAGAATCTCTTGTTTCTGCTGCTGTGTCTGCCAGGCTAGATGGCTCATCAGCTTCCAGGGATTCTCTCGTTCCTGCCTCCCATCTTCCTTCATGCACACTGGGATTATACACGTGCACCACCATGTCCAGTTTTACTTGAGTTCTGGGGATTGGAACTAAAATCATCATACTTGCATAGTAAGCCCTTTACCCACTGAACCATTTCCCCCACAAAATTGACTTTATGTCCTGGTCAACTTCATTGAAGTTGAGTCTTCCAAAAGGCACTTTTGGATGGAGATTTGACATAGAGCTAAATTATACTGCAAATATCAATAGTACATTAATACATTTTACAGAGAACTGCCTTTTCCCCCTTAACTATGGAATGACAACCCTAGGTTTCATTAGACAGAGTTTTCATTAAGTAGACTGAAGGTATCTGTCGTAAGTGGAAAACTCCACAGTTGACAAGGAAAGTGGCTGTCCACTTACAGTAAGTCTCCATAAGTTTAACCTTTTATCACTGAAATTCAAGGGATTTTGAGGGATTTTTTTGTCCAGAAGTTTGCAACTCAAAGATTGTTCACAGATAAACACCTAATATGGAGCCTTTGTAAAAACAATGCGTGGTTCAATTTACTCACAAGGCCCTACCATGCTACTTCTATCAAGTACCCACGTAACAGCAATCCTGTCCACCACTGCCTCAGAAGTCAATCCTTACACAATTCAAGACAAACTCTTATTTACACAACATTGCCCAAATCAACCATAGTCATGGAATTTTAGACTGGGAGGTATATGAAAATTTCTCAGTAAACACTTCATTATGTGTATGCGATAATGAAGGTCTTAGGAGAAAGACCCTGGACAGCATCCTCAGGCCTTCACCAGCCGGTCCTCCAGGGCAGGAGGATGATGAATGGAATGGTTTGAGCTCAGCTCATTCACTGAGCAGCTGGTTATTTGTGAGTTGGTGAGGTTAAAGGTCAGCAGCACTCTTTTCCGTCCTGCCATGAACGTGCAGGCTCCCACTTCCACCATCGGTGTGGGCAAGTGGGTGAGTGAAGAGAGCCCTGCCCGCAGAGACCCTGGCACTTACCTTCGGCTGCCAGGACAGTCCTGTGCTTTGTGTCAGGACAGAAGAAAAATGAAGTCATTCTCAGCTCCCCAGGCATCACCGGAGGCCTGGAAAGAAACACAGAATCTTTGGGCCTTACCCCATGTGAACTGAACCAAGATTTGCAATTAACACAGATACCATGTCACGTGCCTGTAAGAGACCAGTCTGTAGGTCATAAGTTTCTAAGCAAAAATTCCACAAAAATACTTGCAGCGTCAAACCTAATGATAACCATAGGACAGCTCTCAATGGACAGTGTCTGCTCTCTTCATCTACTAAGGGTATGATTTACAATAAGTAATTATAGTCTTTTTGTTTTTTGTTTGTTTGGTTTGGTTTTTCGAGGTAGGGTCTCGCTCTAGTCCAGGCTGACCTGAAATTCACTCTGTAGTCTCAGGGTGGCCTTGAACTCACGGCGATCCTCCTACCTCTGCCTCCCGAGTGCTGGGATTAAAGGCATGCACCACCACGCCCGGCAGTAATTATAGTCTAAGTAGTCCATATGTCCATAGATCCCAGCACCAAAAGGCATCGCTACACTCCCCATCCCACTGAAGCCTGGGTTAGACGATAACATCCTTTGACTTCTCCTTATAAATCCCTAGAAAGGGGTGGAAATATCTAAGTAGAGGTGGGAGTGGGAGCATTGAGGGGATAAGGAGGTGAGAGGGGAATTAACCAAACCTAAAGGCCAATGAAAAAACTTCATTGCTACGTAATGAAAAATATAGTTTTAATAAAGAGCTTGAGCAGAAATACCTTGTGTAGATGGATAATGCTGCTCCTTGAAGCTATAGGTTGTTTTAAAAAAAATCCCATTGTCAAAGATGGGCTACTTCCTAGTGAATTATTCATCATGGAGACCTCTGTGCCCCCTCCCAAAATAATTTAGGCCATTGCCAATGCTCTTAATTGACCACCAGAACTAGATAGTAAGACACTATTGCTGAGGACACCATTTGCTTCAGTTGCAAGACCCTGGAAAATCAAGCTGGAACTGAGCAGAAGCCTCCTCCCTGCCAGCTAACAGCCATAGTGCTGGGAAGTGCTTTGCAGGCTACTGTGGTGGGGAAAGTCAAGAGACTTAGGCAGCAGTGAACTCTGTGGGCATCACAAGAGACTGGCTAGGCAAGATGTGACCAGCTACACACCTGTAATCCCAGCACTCGAGGTGGAGGCAGGAGGTCCAGAAGCTCAAGGTCATCCTTGCTCAGATTTTAAATAGCCTCCTAAAAAGTGACCTTACTTCTGTTCTTGTCTCCTTCATCCCTTCACTCACAGTCTTCTAACGTATACCTGGGAAAATGAAAGATACTAACAAGTAAATTTTTTAAATGCATCTGACACTGATTTAGAAGACATTTCCTAATCCCTTCTGTCACTTAGAACACATCTTCTGTTAACTTCCCATCTCCTTGCAGTGTTGTTAATTTCTATTTCCTCCTGGACATGCCTGCTGCCTTAAGCCCCTTATCGATTGGAATTCTGTGCTCTCCTGTTTCCCTGAAATGTTTTCTCATGGGGTTTGATTCTTCTGAGGCCTTCCTCAGTATGGCTATTTAAATTTGCAATGTTCCTTCTAGGGTTCTCCCTAATCTAGTCTCCTGCCTTACTTTGGTCCATCATATTTACTACACATGGATTTGGTAAAGATCTGTGTCGTTCTACTGGATGTAGGCTTCATGACAGGGAGATATGTTTATCTCGTTCACTTCTATACCTCCCTCCTGTCATACAGGCCATATATATTGTCATTGATCAAGCCGGATGGAGTGGCACATGCCTTTAATCCCAGCACTCAGGAGATAGAAATAGTAAGATTGCTGTGAGTTCAAGGCAACTCTGAGAGTACATAGCACATTCCAGGTCAGCCTGGACTAGAACGAGACCCTATCTCAAAAAACAAAACAAGACAAAAGAAATATTTTCACTGAATCACTTAATGAATGAATGAAACCATGTAACTATGTGCAAGTAAAAAAATACAGAAGCATATATAAACACATATGTGGACTCTCTCAATCTATTCCTGTGATTGAAACTACACATCGGATTCTACAAAGAAGTTCTAATGTTGAGTAATAATTGATACAGCTGAACTTTTTAGACATTATAGTTGTGAATTGAATTTTTTATGCCCTGTTCAGCCCTTGGAAAAGACAATTATTTGTATTACATTTAAAGTGAAAGTAGTTCCTTCTCTGTTGTTAAATGTGTTTTTCTTCTTTCTCCTTTTACTTTTATTTTTCTTGAATATAGCTGTGCAACTCATTCACCGTGATTTTTTTTTATGTTAGGGTCTCACTCTGGCCCAGGCTGACTTGGAAATCACTCTGTAGTCTAAAACTCACAGTGAGGCTTCTTCCTCTGCTTCCCAGGTGCTGGGCCATTGACTGGGCTCTTGGTCTCATGAGTTTGGATCTATTCAGTTGCACCATTCATGACACTAACACATGTCCCCGTCCTCTCAGAGTGCAGTGTGCAGGCACTTGGAATGAGAGCTTTCATAAACAAGCTATTGACTTCACAACATTTATTTATTTCATGTAATTTTAATTTGTGGGTAACTATTAACAGTCTTCGGGATAAAAAGATGATGGTTTTCTACATTTTATTTTCAAATATCTTAGAGAAAGGGACAGAAGCACAGTAGAGGGTTTTGTTTTAACTTGTGCCTGGCCCATGTAGCTAGTAGATGTCCATGATTTCATTTTGATATTATTATTTAAGGTAAAATAAAATATTTCCATGAAAAAATTCCAGTAGGTAACCAAATGCCTCAAAAAGCCAGTGGCAGTTGTGGAAAAGAGATCACGTGGTTCTACCAGCAATAGTGGGTGTAGATACTCATTGGTGGCCTCTTAAAGGGCAGTGCTGTAATGTACCTCCACACCAGGTATCTAGGTCTCTGAAACAGACAAAAGTCATCATGCATTAAAACTCGCCCACCATGACTCAGGGAACTGAGTGTAAGGGGGGGTGTGGAAAGATTATTAAGAGCCATGGTGGGGAAGAATATCCAGAGTTGTTGCCCCCCTCTGTAACAACACATGAAAAAAAGAAAAACTGGCTTCATCTTGTGCAATTCATAGCCCTCCACTCCATGGACTGATCCAGTATGCCTACCAAGGAAGGCTCCCAGTTGTTTGGGTACAGGGAGGAGGGAAATGGGGGTACCACCACAAGACTTGCTAATACAATGTACCTAATTGTTGACAATAAATATGTTTAAAAAGTCATCATGCTTAAATTTCTGCATACTCAAATTATCTACAGACTCATCCCACTCTGTGCTGCTTGAGTGTATGAGTAACAGCCATTCACAATTAATAGAATAAAAAACAGAGATAATAATGTTGGTGCACCCTATAATATCCAGTGTGCTCTGACCCACCTCTTATTAGAGCTGAGATCTAATATTTACATTTTCATTATTTACTTAAGGGTTTATGTAATTCACTGGTTAATAACTTAGAAATGTGTCTTCAAAATTATTCTCTCTGCAAGTAGATCATGAAAAGAAAGAACAGCATTTTAAGGCCAGTTAATTATCATATCAAATTAAAATATTTATTAAAGTTATATAATATAAATTAAATAGCAAATAATTAGAATAAGTTCTTTTTTTCTTGTGATGAAAGGAAAATACACTTTTTCAACTCTCTTCTAATGTCATTACTGCTACATGGGATCAGTAAGTATAATTACAATATCATGAATAGTTAAATTTTTCTCATGCTGAGAAAACCATGATAAGATTGCAGCCAGCACACTGATTTTGCTACCTGACCTTTCAACTGGAAAGCTCAAACAGCCCTGCCTTAGAATGATCAGTTGCATTGTAATCTAGCTGACAAAAAGACAGAGCTGAGACTGGGGTCTGTGAATCTGCAGTTGGCATCAAAGCAATGACGAGGACCCTGGAAGCTTGTGGGTTGGCAAATGCATTTATGACTCGGTGGTCTTTCTCTGTTGTCTCTTAAGGACTTAAATGTGCTTTCCCTGTGTGCACTTTTCTATATCTCTTTTAAGTCTTCCCTAATGTAGGTACAGTCTAAAATAAGAAATCAAATTTTGGCACATTAATGATGAGTATTTTGAGTAGTCACATACACACACACACAAACATACATTCTGCAGTAATTCTAGTAACATTTAATTTCCTTCAGTTCATAAGATTGTACAAATCGCAAAATAGTATAGAATAAAACTTTGTAAGTTTCCATATAATTACCAATAGTCGACTCTTGTATATTATATAAACACATAATGTCAAATTTAATGCCCACTAAAATATAAAAAAGTGGAACTAGACCTTTGTAGTGAGTGAGCTTACTGTCTAATTGTAGATGCTCTGTGACTAATTTTTTGTCTGTACCATCACACATTTAAGGCCTTACTATGTCTATGTCATTTACCTCATATATCTCACCTTAGTAACGAGCACAAGAAATTCAGTGGGTAGAAAGATGAGAGAATTTAATGTCCCCTGTGATAAGTTCTTCCTATTCATGATGTCATCTGGCACATACCTTAGCTTGCTTTTATTTGTGCTGTGTAGTCCTTGTATAAGCAAAGATAACACAAATCTATAGACAATGGTAAGTAATAGCAAAGGTATAAGCCAGCAAGAAGACTCAGAGCTACAGCACTGTAGCAGTGTCCTGGAGAGAGGTTGTGTGCTTAACATAGATAACATTTTAAAAAAGGTAAATATTTTTATACATGAAATAATGTTAATGTATTTTAATTTTATCATTGCCACAACAAAACATAGTTTTAAACTGTTGAATGTAGGAGGAATCATGTATGCACACCAACTAAAGTTGAAATATGTATTGTTCATATCACTCATTTTCTTTTGGGAAATGTAAGTATATTCCAAATGTAAAAATTTTCTCTCATTTTTATATCTACTTCATTACATAAGAAAATATCAAAATGGCTTTATATATGTAAAATCCTCATATTCATATATTTTTCCTACATGATTCTATATCATTCCAGCTAGATTTTTAATGGTGATTTTTTTTTCAGCCCTGGCCCCAAAAGAGCTTCACCAGGGTGCCAATGGAAGCTAGAATAGGTCATGCATTGGGGAGCTTAAGGAAGTCATTGTTGTAAACAGCTTTCTCATTGCTGCACAAGGAGCCCAACAAAAAGCAGCTTGTGGAGGAAAGGGTGTATTTTAGTTTACAGACTCATGGGGAAGCTCCATGATGGCAGGAAAAAAAACAATGGTATGAGCAGAGGTTGGACATCACCTCCTGCCCAACATCAGGTGGACAACAGCAACAGGAGAGTGTGCAAACACTGGCAAGGGGAAGCTGGCTATAATACCCATAAACCCACCCCCAACAACACACCTCCAACAAGGTTCTAACACCCAACCTACCATCAGCCGGGGATCCAGCATTCAGAACACATTTGTTTATGGGAGACACCTGGATCCAACCATCACAGTGATAGTCACACTTAACGCAGAATTAATTTACTACTCCAGTAACCCACATATTCATGCCAGTACGGACTGGGAGCTGACCAGCGACAATGTTCTCCACCTCCATGACCTTAATCAGCATGTTTCACAGCCAATAAACAAATTCACAACACTGATCTTTACATCACTTTCCAACTGCAAACTTGTATTTCCAACAATCTGTGATGTAGACACACACAAATAATAGCATATCAATATCTTACTCTCAATAGATCCAATACTCAGTGGCTTCTCAACCCTTATAAACAATCTTTCCATCACCTTTTTCCCTTATAAGGATATTGCCATGCAGGTCTCAGCCTGAAAATACCCTGATCCCTTTCTATCTTGTCAATTCTGAGTGTGAAACATCTCTGTCTTTTCATTCACTTCAGTTTTGTTCCTACCACCTGGCTAGTTCAGGACTTGCATCACCTCTGGTTTAGTCCCATTTCCCTTTATTCCACGCAACCCCCCTTCTCTTTCATTGTGAAATACAGGGATAATTCTATGTCTTTCTCTGCAAAACTTAGAGGCTTCTGCATTGATCACAACCTCAATTCAAAATTTCACACCTCTAACTTACCAGGTTTACCAGCTGACCTTTCCAGCTTCATTTCGTAGCCATGACCACACATCCTTAGGATCCTTTTCATCAATTCTCACTCCTTGACCTGAATTAATATTGTTGCACCTTTGGTCTTTTGCTCATGCAACTCCCTCTTTCCAGAAAGCCCTTTGTCTCTCCTTTCTCTGACAAGACATAGTCCTTGGATTTGTCAACCCAAATAGGCCTTTTCAATCTTTCCAGATGAAATCAATCTTTTTTTTTTAGTAAGAACTGCACATGGTTCTTTGAAACATGTCTTTGACAGTAATCACAGCCTGCCTTGTTTTTCTATTATTTTGGTTCATAAAAGCCAAACTTCTTGATATCTGGGACTCCATCTAATACCCTACATTGTAACAATTATACAGAATACAGTATGTGCTTAATTAATTAATGTGAAGGTACTTTCTCCCACCCCACCCCCTCCATAAAGACATGATCTTGTTTGCAATGTGCCGTTTGTAATGCTTTTGGCCTGTTCTTACCTTGTAAGCTGAACTGAAATCCTACATAGTGGAGATGATTTCATTGGGTGAACAGGCTGACTTATGTCTACAAAGTTCAGCTATAGGTTGAAAGGCATGTTGACGTCACTACATACAATTAATGAGTAGAAGTGCTGGTGCCAGCACAATGAGCTTTAAAAGGCAGCTGTATGATGCCTACCACAAAGGACCCTGCAACCTCCTGAACAAACCACATGGGCCTAATGTCCTTTCAATAGTGTTTCAGTGAAGGTCAGTGTGAAACGCCTTGGACTCTCCCTATCTATTGGGGAAAATTAATACAATTTTTAAGCATATCTTGAGGGCTCACTAGATGTCAAAGCTTAGCTTCAACAAATATGCTCATAGTCCATAGGAACTACTATGCCTATAAGCACATTTATGATTTATTTTAATAAAATAAACTGATCAGTTGTGTATTTTCTGTGATATGAGTGCCAATGACACAGAGGGTTACCCATGAGCTTGAGGTTCAACCTTAGAGACTAATAGAAACCTGATCCTATCTAGTATACAAATTTTACAACATATGCTGTTCATAAAACAAAGTCTAAAATTCTATTTTAGATAAAAGTAATTTTACAAAATGCCTATTCTCTTACTGTTTACTTGTGTGGTGTACACGTGTATCTTTTGTATCGACCATAAACAGACAATATTCAACTTAAAACAAATTTTCACAAACAAGGCATATATTTATTTTGTTTTGATTCAGGCAATAGTTATCAACAGTTAGTGAAAAACAACAAACCCTCTGAATACCATACATCACTACCATGTTGGGTTTATTTAAGGATCAATGAAGTTGATTAAAAATTTCTACAGAATTTCCAATAGATGACTCGTGCATATTTGAAATGCCTGGCAAACATTTCGCTATAAAATAAAAACTATATCAAATTGCATTTCTCTCATTAAATACCCTGATGTATGTTTTATTCCGATGTGGACACAATGCAATTTGTAGCGAATGCTAAGTGAAAAGTAACCGTTAATATTTGGGCTACTGCTGTAAAAGTATGTTATCTTTTATATATATCACAGCATTACTTATTATCAGCTTCACACATAGCATTTGCCTTTGATTTACGCAAACAACTGTAAATGTTTTATATATTTGTGAGGAAGTGAATGATATTAGACCATCAATCCATGGGGACTGCAAATCAGGAAAAAAAAAAAGAGGCTATTACATTTCAGAAGCTGTTAAATCAGTTGTGCCCCCTGGCTGATTTTGTCAGCTATATTTGCTGTGGGTAAAACCGTTGATGCCTGGGATGCTGGAGCGGCCCTGTGAGTGTTCAGTGTAAATAGCAGAGTTGTAAACGATGCTGCACATCTTGCACTTACCCCACAAGCAAGTCCGCTTACACTTTCCTCTGAATAAATCCAGCAGCTTTCAAAAGAGCGAGCGAGAGAGAGAGAGCAAGAGAGAGAGAGAGAGAGAGAGAGAGAGAGAGAGAGAGAGAGAGAGAGAGAGAGAGAGAAGGGGGGACAAGGCAAAACCCAACCCATGCCTTCTGTCACTGCCTCTAGCTTCGGCCCCTCTGCAGCCTGCCAACAGGACGCTGTTCTGCCAGTTGTAAATTTTAATTGGCCATCTGGGGAAAGCACAAACCACTGACTAGAGATTAATCAGCAAATTAACCCAAGCTTAATACCCATTTCCCAGTGGACCTGCAGCCGCTCCAGGCTGGAGCCCAGCAGCCTGCGTGCTGGACAACCTGTGCAGAAGGCTGTGATTGCTTACTGCATGCTGCAGAACATCTTCCCAGAGTCCCGAAATTCCCTTCTGGGTGACCTTGCTAGTGCCCCTGATTTGTAAGTTACAAAGAGCCCCCCACCTCTTTTTCCATAAAGTACCAAACACAGATGGCACAGGTACTGTGATTGCGGGGAAGTGACGATGAATCAGCGAAAGAGACAACTCCTCCCCAGTGGGCCATTCACTTGGTTTGCTAAAGGACCCACAGGAAGAAAGAATGGTGTCCCTGGATTTTTAGCCGCTCAGGGGATCTCTGGAAAATCACATTTATTTAGTCAGGTTCTTGCACTGCGTGTTGTGCATTTGTACACACACTACACTGAAAGGAAGGCTGGTAAATAATACAGACTCCTGCTTTGAGTCTAACTTCCAGGAAATAATTTAACCCAGATGTCCATGTATAAAATGGATGTGGCCTCAAATCTTTCGATAAATAGTCTACTAATTTGCTCAGGAATGTTGTCTGATCTGAGCTGGGGAAAGAGGCTAAACACTAAATGAAGAGTGAATTAAAGCCCCTATGAAATAAAGTGAGGGTCTGGTAGAAACCGAGGGTGGTTTTGATGTAAGATAGAAAAAAACAAAATTTGAGGAAGAAGTGGTTTTTTTCCAGCTTTTGGAGAAATGGAAATGGGAAGGCTTTGCGCTGAAATGTAAGCAAGGGTATTCAGGACACAGAGGGCCACGAAGACTCAGAGATGGTAAGAGAATGCCCAAAGAAAGGATGGACTACCCAAGGGGCTGGTGGGTAACTAAGGTGACACAGCCATGGAGAAAGGCGTAGATTTTTACATTTTGTAGATAGTTGTATTTCCAAACTTGCAGTCATTTATGTGTGCAGTAGAGAGTAGGGACTCAACACGTGTTAGTAAAGTAGGAACACCCAACTTCTATAAGATCAGAAGTCACTGTTAGCCAGGCCTACTGTCTTTTCTGTCTCCAGGGCCTGCAGAATGAACTGCAGACATGTGACTACACTTCCACACTTATGAGGCACCACTTCATATACCGACAGCAAAACTTCTACTGTCACCTGATAGAAAGACCTTAAATAGAACATAGATACATTAGTCCATTTGCATTTTTCCCTGGGAATTCAGAAATGGTACAATGGAAGACTTGGGTAATGAAATTTGTAGCATAAAGGCTGTGTCATGGTTTGATCCAGGTGTCCCCCACAAACAAATGAATGTGTTCTAAATGATCCTTCCCTCTCTGATGGTAGTTCAGGAATTAGAGCCTCGCTGGAGCTGTGTTGTTGGGGGTGGGTTTATGGGGTTATAAACCAGCTTCCCCCTTGCCAGTGTCTGGCACACCTTCCTGCCGCTATTTCCAGTGCTATGGCAGAGGTGATGTCCACCCCTCTGCTCATGCCATCGTTTTCCCTGCCAGGATGGAGTCTACCCTCGAGTCTATAAGCCAAATAAACCCATTCCTCCACAAGCTGCTTTTGTTTGGGTTCTTTCTGCACAGAAACAGAGAAAGTTGACTACAATGGGCTGTGATGCAGAAAAGAACAGAGTGGGAGCTGGTGTGAAACTAGTATGTAAGAAGGGAGCTGAGTGCTACAGACACAGCAGAAAGCTGGGCAGGCATGTCCTGGACTGGGGAACAGCCTTTCTGCCCAGTTCTATCTTGCCTGAAGCCTACCTCTACTTTTGCTCCTGACCCCTGATTTCATGAGATGTGAACAAGCTTTCATGACATTCTGATTTTCACAACCAAGAGAACCTTGAACAACCATAAATAGTAATGGCACCGTCATAAACCAATGGCCCAAGAAGACAAATAAAATTAGTAACCTTCTATCCACCCCCTATTACAAAAGAGTGCACAGGCATTAGGAAATCTGAAGCATGCTGGTCATTTTCTAGAATACAAAGAATGGTGGATTATTTTATATGACTCTGCTCTGACCCACCACTAAATCACCTACACCCATTTCACCTGCCTTTGGCAAAATAGAGACTCTTTTTTTACACAACCAGGTACGGATTTCTTTTCTGCTTTATTACATTATTTCAAGCAATTCTGACTGCCAAACCTCATGCCCTTAAACTAAAATGGTTTCTGGGTAAAGACTGGATTATGTATGACAGTAAATCAGTCAATATGCACGGCCTGGAGATCACAGCCATTCAAACAGATGCCTCTGGTTTCAGGTATGGACACCTTCCCTCAGATACCCAGATCAGATCAGAATCAGAGCTTCAGCAAAACTTTGAATTACAGTATATTAAAATTTCCAGGTGTGTATGGGATCTGAAATCATAGACAGAGGTAGACAAGAGTTCTGGATTAAACACTGAATGCAATGACTAGGACAATCAAGCCTTTTGGCATTGATGGGCTAAAAAAATGAACTTTCTACTAAATATTGTAACTCATTATGGACAATAAAAAAATGAAATAAAAAAATAATAATAATTTAAAAAATGAACTTTCCAAAGTCTCAAAATGCCTGACCTCTGCTGATCCTGTCTGACTTGAGTGTCCTGAGTATGTCAGGAAACAACCCTCAACCAAACAGTCACTGGAGGGTGTAGTCAGTATTCCCAAGGCACTTTAGTGGATGGATTTCTTTTTTTTTTAATTTTTTTTATTGTCCATAATGAGTTACAACATTTAGTGGGCAAACAATGAGTTGTTATCCCCAATTCCCCACTGCCCTCCCCTCCCCCCTCAGCTGGATAACCTCCTCCATGGGTCGTCTGGATCAGTCCTTGTGACAGGGGACCATGGATAGACTAGTATTCAGCCAGGTTCTCCTGTCCGTACCTCTGGATAGAGTGGATGGATTTCTTTATCTCCTCTGGGAGGGATATAATCCGAAGGTTATAAACAGGCTTACATAAAATCAGCAGCGTTGTCTCCTCTGAATGATTCCAAAGCCTAACAGTCTAGTTTCAACTTTGCTCTCCTTCTTCATGTTTTCATGTTATCTCGATTTAATTTATTATAGATAGAATAATATAATTCACATAGATCATCTGGTGTTATGCTCATCTTGCCACATTGAGCTTTCCAAATCTTTACATGTGTCAAATATTTTAAAGAAATGAAGAAATCAGTACATGACAATATGTGAGTGTGTATATTTTATTTCCTTTTGCCAAAGGTGATAATTTGTTTTCTTATATTATTGTTATATCTAAAAAAATAAAAGTTTCTCAGGGATGATTTTGCACATTATTGCTAAAATGTTAAAATAGAGGCAAGGAAGCTGAGACACGATAATCATGTAAATAATGTAGGACCCAATCACAGCAGACCAATTAAACACTAAAAATATGGATCGTATTGACATGTTAGGTTTACTAAAACAAGTGGTCAACAAGATCCTTCAAACTGGCTGTCCTCCCGCTCTCTCCATTCCTCACCACTTTCTGTGCACCATGTGCTGTAGTTAGCTCAGAGATTTCCCAGTTCTGAAATACATCATGGATCTCCATGTCTGTCTTGTACACATTCTGCTCTCTAACATGCCCCCAACTCTTTTCCTTGGTTACCTGAACAGCTGGCACACATCATGAAGATGTCCATCTCATCTAGTTTTGGCAAACCTTTCCTGACTTCTCCAAAGAGAGTTACTTTTCTGCTCCTATAGATTCCACTAGCTTCTTCCTTCATTCTGAAACCTTAACTCAAGTTCCTCTGTTCATATGTTTTTCCAGCAAAGATGTGAAATGTTAGGTTTAAGCTTAACACCTCATATAGCTTATCATAAAAAGAGACATTCTGGACCTGGAGAGATGGCTCAAGGGAAGGCACTTGACTCCAGTGCATAACGACTGGGGTTTAATTCCCCAGTACCTACATGAACCAGATGTACAGAGTGGTGTATGCATCTGAAATTCATTTGCAGTGGCTGGAGGCCCTGGGGTGCATAGATTTTTTTTTCTCTCTCTCTTTGTCTGTATCTTTCTGTTTGCAAATAAATAAATAAATAAAAATATATTTTTAAAAGAGACAATCCATAAACCATGTAGTGAATGAAGGCAATGAGGGATTCTTTATGGGAGTGGTAGCATTAGGAATTGGGCAAAGAACCTGTATTCTTTGCATGGATTTCAGAACTGACCATTAAGTGACAGCAAAGAAAGGCACAGGCATTTCAAGTGTGACTAAAGATGGTCTTCAAGAATCTGGACTTCAAGGGGAAGTGTCCACTAGCCACGGGCCTAAAGAAAAGCTATACCCACTATAATCTTGCCAATTTAACAATGGTTGTCTCATTTAACCTATACTGATCTCACT
This sequence comes from Zapus hudsonius, assembly GCA_004024765.1. Lineage (NCBI taxonomy): Eukaryota > Metazoa > Chordata > Mammalia > Rodentia > Dipodidae > Zapus > Zapus hudsonius. The sequence goes on along the minus strand of PVHP010015743.1, from coordinate 19,779 downwards.
CTGCATTGAATAATCCATTTTTATTTTTCAGCAAGAACTGGGATCAACCCAATTCCACCAACAAGACCAGATATGATAGCTGACTCCCTTACAGAAGATGAACCATGCCTAACACATCAGCTAAGGCCCAGGTGAAACCACAGAGGAAGCCGAGAGACAAGAGAGAGTGCTGCTTCCACACTGAGCCTGACAACCTGCACCAAGGTGATGGAGACAGACACCATGGATACTCAAAACGTTCCAAAGCAGAAATCCAGAGGCTGCTAAGAGCTGAACACTAAAAGCAGTCTTAAAAATCTCACCCACCATGGCTCAGGGAACTTTGAAGGGGTGGAAAGATTGTAAGAAACATGGTGGAGGGGGGAATATCCAGAGGTATTTCACCCTCCCCACTCTCTCCTTCCCCCCCCCCAGCCTAACTGTCTGCTACTTATACAGCTCAGAGCCCTCCATCCAATGGAACATTCCAACAATTCCACTGAGGAGGGTCATCAGTGGAATGGGGGCAGGGAGGAGGGAAACAGTGATGCCAACACATGAATTATACATACAAAGTTTCTCCTTATTAAAAAATAATTTTTAAAGATGGTCTTGATTTTAATATTTTGTGATTTATCAACTTTTCATCAAATAATGTGCACACACTTAAATCCATAATTAAAGCTTGCCTTGTTTTACATAAATTCAATTTTACCAACATTATTGAGAATAATATGCATGCAATTAAAATATATTGACTTAAATCAACAGCTGGTGAGCTTTGCAAAATGTGTACTTCTTATAGGATATACGACTCATGATTCTATCACAATAGAATATTACTATCACCCAAAAGTTTTCTCATAAATTCTTATAATCTGTCCACTTCCAATTCAACTAACACACACAATCACTGTTCTTATTTCTAGATTAGCTTTGCCTGTCCTAGAACATGATATAAGTGAAATCACAAAAGTGCACCATTTTGTATCTTACTGTTTTACTTGAGGGGCTATTATATAAATATAACATTTTTGTTAATACTATTTCATTGTACACAACAATTTGTCTATTCAGTCACATATTGTGAAATAACTTAAAACACCATTGAATTGTTTTCAGTTTTCAGCTGCTAAGGCTCTAATGGTTTATTGAGATAAGGAACTCAAAATCACTATGAAGCTAGAATGACCTTGAACTCCTAATCTTGCCTCCACCTCTGTAATTACTGGTGTATACCATCACACCTAGCTACTGTAATGACTTGCAACAGTGAAACCTAAACCATAAATAACTAGCAAAATTATGTGGGCAGGGAAGGATAAGGGATTAGATAAAATGAAGGTATGATTTTTTTTAATTCTCATTTTTTTAATTGACTGAATAGTTTATTCAGATACATATATGTACCAACTGAACTATCCCTTGACCCATCTATTTCAAAACTGCTTTTTAAGAATTTAAATCTAATTTGCATACCATAAATTCCACTTCTAAAATTAGTCTATAGACAAATGATCTCTCCAAAAGAAATTCTATACCTTGTCAATCCCCATTGTCTTTTTCCACTCTACCAAAAGCAAAACATATACTATTTTCCTGTTCCTGTCCATTAGCCCATGCAGAACATCAAGTATAAATACAAACATACTACAGGTGGCCTCTGTTCCTGACTCCTGTCATGTGCCTCGACACTGTAAGTCCATCCATGTTGTAGTCTTTGCTCCTGACTTCTGTGACCATGACTTCTACCATGACTTCTGTGACCATGACTTGTGACTTCTGTGACCATGACTTCTACCATGACACTATCAGGTCCATTCATGCTATAGCATCAATTTGCAGATCCTTCCTTCCTAATGTGACATATTGTCACACATTTTTCATCATTCCATGGGCATTTGGGTTATTTTATTTGTTTGCTGTTTTGATGCTGTATGAACTTACATGTACAAGATTTTGTGTGGACATGTTTTAACTTTTCTTAGGTGTCTATCTAAAAGTAGAATTTATAGGTCATACATTAGCTCCACAGTTTGGCTTTTTAGAAACTGACAGCTTGCTTTTCAAAGTGGCTATAACACTGTATTTTTCTACCAGTGTTGTGAGACATTTCAAATTTATCCACATCCAATTGTTGTCATTCCTTTGTATTGTAGTCAACTTAGTGGGTGTGAAGTGATATATCATTTGAATTTTGATCAATAGTTCCTTAAATGGCTAATAGTAGTAACCTTTTTTTCCATGTACTTAATGGACATTTTATCTTTTGTCAAATCTATTCAATTTATTGTATTACTTAGTTTTTTAATTGTGATGTGTATGGTTCTCTATATTCTAGACATAAGGACTTTACCAAACGTGTTAGATATGAATATTTTCTTTCATTCTATTGCCTTTATTACTTCCTGATAATGTCTATTAAGCACAAAGAGTTTCAATTTATAGAAGTCCAAATAATTATAGTTTTTCTTTCATTGCTTTACTTTTGGTATCACAGTTGAGAAACTATAATCACTCCAGTGAAGGTGATGGCGAAGGTTTGCCACTGTTTTCTTCTAAGAGTTAATTCCATTTTATGTACATTCTTTCAGTTAGGATTTTGACCCATTTTAAGTTAATCATATATACATATAGTTATATATACACAATATGTATAATCTATAATAGAAATTTAGTGAAATAGTGTTATAATTTTATTTTATTTTTATAAGGCTATCCAGTTTTTCCAGCACTTTTGCTGAAAAATATTATTCTTCTCATTATTCATTGAGTTGTCATTTACTTTTATAAAAATCCAGTTTATCTTAAATATACAGTTTATGTCTGTAATCTAAAGATCTGTTTTATTGTGTTGTGTACCTATCTTCAGGCTAATACCACTTGATCCTGATTACAGTAGCCTTCAATAAGTTTCATATCTGGAAGAATGAGTTCTCTTTCTGGAGAGGGCAGTTAGCGTCTATCAGCGCCTTGCATTCCAATGTGAATTTTAGGATATGACTGTCCATTTAGATTTAGATATGATTGCTGCTAGAGAGAGCTGTGACCCATCTATTCCTACCATCTGACCGTAGGCAGATAGCTGAGATCCTGACAAGAGATGAGACACCACAACCATACAGAGAGTGATGGGATGAACAAGGGACCCACAGCCACAGCCATTCAATCAACACAGGATAAACCAGGGTGACAGAAACCAACAATTTTTGACACAAAGACCCCTAAGCTCACAACATTAAAGCAGCCTTAATACTCACCCACCACGACTCAGGGAACTGAGCAGAAGACAGGGCGGAAAGATTGTGAGAGCTGTGGTGGGGAAGACTATCCAGAGGCATGGCACCCCTCAGTAACAACACACTTGGGCCAGGAGGACCGGGCTGAATACTAGGCTATCCATGGTCCCCTACCACAAGAACAGATCCAGACGACCCTCGGAGGAGGATATCCAGCTGATTGGGGATGGGGAGGGGGTCATTGGGGAATTGGGGATAACAACTCATTGTTTGCCCTCTAAATAATGTAATTTATTATGGACAATATATATATTAAAAAAGATATGATTGCTGCTGCATTTATACTCTTGGACTTACAGTGCATTGAAGTACTACAATGTTTATATATAGATTTTATTCCCAAGAATTTACCTGGCTCCTTCAGTATCTCTAATGGTGTTCATGTGGCCCCTTGTGAATTTTCTTTGTACAAATTCTTATCATCTGCAAAAAGTAATAGCTTTAATTCTGTTTTCCCCTTTTTGATTATTATGTTTTTCTTTCTTTTTTATAAATTTATTTTTATTTATTTGCAAGCAGAGAGAAATAGAAGAGAGAAATACAGAGAAAATGGCCACACCAGGGCCTCCAGCTAAGGCAAATGGACTCCAGATGCACGTGCCACTTTGTCCATCTGGCTTTTACAAGGGTCCTGGCAAATTAAACTCGGGTTGTTAGGCACTGCCGGCAAGCACTTTAACTGCTGAACCGTCTCTCCAGCCTTACTTTGGTTTTCTTAGCTAGTTGCTATGTATTCAGCGGTGAGTACAGGTGGTGAGATTAGACATCTTTCTTAGTTCTGATCTTACGGAGAAAACATTAGTCTTTTACCATCCATCCATCCAGCTTAAAGTCAGCTGAGAGTGTTTTCATAGTTGTTGCTTGTGTGGTGGAAGAAGCTCTCCCATACCTCTACTCTGATGCTTGTTTTCATTTTATTTTATTTTTGTCCTTATTATCCATAATTTCATACATTGAATGAGGAAATCTTGTGATGATAGCCCCATTACACTCCTTCCTGTCCCCAACCCACTGTGGACCCTCCTTGTAGGTGTACTGGATCAGTCCCTGGGGTAGGGGGTTATAAATTATAATTAATAATATTATAATTAATTATTTATTTTATTAATATTTAATTATTAGTTAATTAATTAATAATTAATATAATTAATAATTGGCATAGCAGGTAGCCAAGTTCCCCCCCATCTTTGTGTTGTTGCTGAGGGGTACAATGTCTCAGTATATTCTCCCCTACCATGGCTCTTAAAATCTTTCTGCCCCCTCTTCCGCTCAGTTCCCTAAGACATGGTGAGTAAGTTTTAAGTCTGTTTTATTGTTGAGGTCTTAAGTGTCTCTGGGCTTCTGCTTTGGGTTGTGTTGTATATTGTTGGTGTCTGTCTCTTGGACCTATCCTGGGTTATCTGACTTGTTGTCCTGATATGTCTCATGTTTATCACGACAATTTCTCAAAGGTTCTATTTGGGACCTACACAATAAGACTGGGATAGTTCATCTCTTGCTGAGATGTCAGCCATTATCCTCTGGTTTGTTGGTGGAGTTGGATTGACCACCACTCTCTGAAAAATACAAACAGAATCTCCATCAGAGAGTGAAATCAGTATAGCTTAAATGAGATACACACTGCTAATTTGGCAAGATTCTATTGAATGTAGCCTCTCTGAAGTTCTCTGGTAGCAGGATGTTCCTCTTGGAGCCAAAGTTTTTGGTCTGGATCCCAATTCTAGTTAAGGATTCATTGCCTCTGCATGGATTTCTTGGCCAATTTGAAAGCCAACGATTTCCCCTCCCCCCAAGGTTTTGTGCAAGGTTGTGCAGCTATTGCACAAGTGATCACTTCTTGGCTCACTGTTTTCTCCCATAAAGCAGTGTGTTTAGCATTCTCACGACATCAGTCTGAATTTTATATCAGTGGTCTCTGCTTTCTCCAAATATCATTGACCAATTTCCCCTGGTCGCTTGTGTAGCTTCTTCCAGCACTGCGTATGCTAGCATCTAGGAGTTGGTTACCATTCTGGATCTCGCAGGGTTTCTTGGTGTTGTGCGATGACTTTCTGTGTTTTCTTCAGCAGTAGGATCTAACCTTTGGTCTGGGGTGGGTATTCAAGAGCTTTGACAGAATCCTGTCCCATTTTGAGGAACCCGTGGGTCTCTTTGATCAACAGCTCAGTGCAGAAAGGATCCAATGACTGGGACAGGGATTTGCAGGTCTGATCAATTTTTCTTGGGGTTAGGCTTCCTCCCATTCTGTTCATGGCCCCTCTTACCAGGTGATGCCCACAGCTTCCTCCAGAGCTTAATGTATGAAAGTAAGGATTTTATGATTTCGCTTCATTGTTGGTTTAGCTTATTATATAAGACCCCCACCATCCCATTCCCCCCTCCCCACTTGTTTTCATTTTAAATGATGTTTTATGTTGCCAGTGTCTTTTCAGAATATTGAGTTGGCATGTGTTTTTTGTTCTATTAATATATTTGATTTATTTTTGCATATTAACTTATTTTGCATTCTTGGGTTTTTGAGTCATAAGCAGTCTTAGTCTGCAGTTTCATTTTCTGTGATATCATTGGTTTATTTTGACATCAGTATAACATTCTCTCTTAGAATGATTTAGAAATATTGACTCCTCTTGAATTTTTTAGAATAATTTGTGTAGGAGCAGACACTTGAATTGTTATATAGTCTTTATCTATAAAAACTTATCCATTAAGCTATGTGAAACTAGACCTTTCCTTGTGGACACTTGTCTATTTATTTACTTATTTACTAGTTTGTTTTCTTATCTGCTTGTTGTGAGACAGGAATTTGCTATAAGACTTGGATAGCCTGATACTAGCTTTGTAGACTAGACTGGCCTTGAATTTATAGCAATCCTACTGCCTCAGCCTCCCAAATGCTGTAATTACAATCATATACCACCATACTGAATTGTAGGAAAAAAAAATAACTATTATTTATTTATTTATTTATTTATTTATTTGAGAGAATGGGTGTGCCAGAGCCTCTTGCTGTCTCAAACTCCAGACTCGTGTGCCACTTTGTGAATCTAGATTTATGAGTACTGGAGAATCAAACACAGGCCAGGAGGCTTTTCAAACAAGTACCTTTAACCACTGAGTAATCTCTCCAACCCCCAGAAGTTTTTCAATTATTATTTCAACCTCGTCTTAGTAGAGAAAAATTCAAAGTTTCTATTTTATCTCAAGTCGTGACATTTTAAGAATGTATTTATTTTATCCAACACCCTATGTTTAATTTAGTTGTCAAGCTCATGAGTTCAATCTACTTGCAGCTCACTTAGCTTTATGAATATTTATAACAATGTTTCCATCAAAATTAGGAATTTGGGCTTATTATTTTTCACATACTCTTTGGCTCCTGTCTACCCATCTATTTCTCTATCTACCAATCTATCATCTATCCATCTCCTCCCAAAGTACATGTTTTGGTATACTTGGTGGCATTCTAAAAATCTTTGATGATATACTATTATTTTTATTCTTTTTGTTCATCTGACTAGATAATGTCAAAAATATATGCTAAATTTACTTATTATATCTCCTAATTAGATTCTACATGCTCTTGAGTCCTTCAGTAAATAGTTCAATATTTTATTTGTTGTGCTTTTAAACTCCAGAATTCTTTTTGCTTTTATTTTTATAATCACAATACAGTATTACCCCTCTCTCTCTGTCTCACCATGATACTTAACTGACTGCAAATCACAAAGACAGCATCTCACTATGTATTTTTCCATGGTTGCCTTAAATTCTCAATATTCTTGTGCCTCCTGAGTGCTAGTGCAACATGCCAGCGTAGAATTTCTATCTCTTCATTGATACTCTATACTTGGTTAAACATCATTTAATTCACTCAAGATTGGAGATTGGACCAAGGGCCTCACACATGTCAAGAATGTTCTCTACCATTGAGCTACAGCCCAACTATCTCATCTCAGATGATATTTCCTTTGATTCTTTGATTATATTTTAAATGCATAAGTAAACTTCATTTGTGAAAATGATGGGTTAGAAGCTGCCTCCATCTGACAGGGAATGGGAAGAGTCAGGAAAACAAAGAACACATTATTCCAAAGAGGAAAAGTGGAAGAGCATCAAAATTGACAAAGACAGCAGGGCAATGCTGAAAATGTAGAGCGAGCAGATGTGCACATGTTGTGGTTTGAATTTAAAATATGCCACATCAGCTCATAGGTGTGAATACTTAGTCCCCAGGAAGTTTGTGGAGACTCTAGGAGGTGATCTCTCCTGGAGAAAGTGTGTCCCTACATTTAATAGTCCACCCTCACTTGCTGTTCTCTCCTTCTTGGCTAAAATGTGATGGGCCATGCCATCTGTGGTAGTTTGAATGGATGTCCCCCAATAGATTCAAGAGTTTATTAAAGTTTTTCTCCAGCTGCCTGGCTGGGGGGTGTGTCACCTTGGCTAGATCCTAGGGTCCAGCCCTGAGGTGTGTCTGGGGTGGATCTGGAATTCCAGCTATACATATGCAAAGAGCAGTCTATGGTCAAGCCTAGAATTCCTGCTATTTGTGAGAATGTTCATTGTGCTTGCTTGCTTGAAGTGCTGGTGATAAGTTTCTCTCTCTCCTTGTATCTGGGAAAGGGGACCAGCCTCTTTCTCCATTATGGAACTTCCCCTGGATCTATAACGTCAATAAATACTTTCCTCCCCAAAATGTTCCTGGTTTGGAGATTCATCCCAGTGGCATGTGGCTGACTATGACACCTTCCCTGCCACAGTGGACTATATTTCCCACAAGACCTAAGTAGAATAGACCCTTTACTTCTTTTAGTTGCTTCTGTTTACATGTTTATTTATGGCAATGAGAAAGGAACTAAAACAGAAATTTGGTACCAAAAATTGGGGTTGTTGATATGATAAACCTAATCATATAGTTAGTAAGCCTATGGAACTTGTTTGTGGGAGTAATATGGAAGAGTTTGGAACTTTGGGCTAAATAAGACTTACAATGCTATAAGAAGAGTTTAATGAGCCATTATGGTGGGCAGTTGGAAGACCAGAATTCTGACAGAAGAGGCTTGGTTTATAAGGTTTCAGAGGGGAAAAAGGCTTCAATCAGGAACTGGGCTAGAGGCAGTGATATCATGTGATATTCTGACAAAGAATCTGACTATATTCTGCCCATGTCCTGACAACTTGAATGAGAGCAAAAAGCAGAGCAAAATGATATAAAAATTTGGTTTTTGGCAAGGAAAGAAATGTGAATAAGTTTTAAATGCCAGATAAGGAGGCCAACAAAAAAGATATAGTTGTTAGAGAGATGAGCACCAATAAAAGAAGCCTACTCCAGAGATAGGATGGGATACTTCCAGTGAGTATTTGGTCAGGAAGATTCCAGAGGCCCCCAAAATATCACATAACATTGCCAAGGCTCTTGGTTGTCTACAAGAATGGGAAGGTAAGACCCTATTGCTGAAGACCACATATGTTTTGACTGCAGGTCACTGAGACATCAAGCTAGAGCTGAGCTGGAAACCTCCTCCTTGTTAACAAGCTGACAGAAAGCTGGAAAAAGCTATGCCTACATGTAGCCCTGTGGGAAAGAGAAGTCATCAGTGGTGGTAAACAGCAGTGGACCTTGCAAGCCTTTAAACTAGCAACCCAGGCCAAATGGGTCAACTGGTACAATAGTGGCATGTCTATCGTGGGGGAAAGCAATTGCTGTCCACTTGGACAGGAGGCCTGATCCACAGGAGGGACTATCTGTTTGGTATTGAAGACCAAATCAAAAGCCTATGGCATGGGAGGTCATGAGCCATAAGGGAGTAATGCCTGCTGTTATCTGGCTAAATACATATATTATGCCTACTGTGATAGTTAGGTTTTGTTGTCAACTTGGATCTTTTTAATTATCTTGGGTGGGTCTCTGAGGATGTTTACAGAAAGGCAGCCTCTCAGTAGGGGGCAGATTATAAGGAAGCTCAAAGAAGCTAGAAGTAAACATCCTTTCCTGTGTGGTGGTCAATGCAGGAAGGAAATTCCATAGACTCAGGAAGACATTAAGTCTGGAAAAGGATTGCAAGAACCCGCCCTAAGTCTATATAAAGGGGAAGAAACTCTCTCCTTGCCCTCCTGCCTGTTTGCTATTGTGTGTGTGGTGTTGGTGATGGGTTTTTCTCTCTCTACTTGAACCTGTGAAAGAGGGCCAGCCCCTTTTGCTGTTATGGAACTTCCCTTCAATCTGTAATTTCAATAAATACTTTCCTCCCCCAAATTGTGCCTGGTTTGAAGATTCATTCCAGCGATATGTGGACTGACTACAACACCTACCAAGCTGCCTTAAAATTGTTTATTTTTTAATTACCACACCCATACATTAATGCTACTCTCACTTTTGGCTAGAGAAGCTTCTCTTTTTCAGATGGCAGTGACCACTGGAATAAAGACACCATAATACTGAGAAGAAATGGCAGTGAAGTGTTCAACACTGGGTCATATCTATCATACTTCCCAAGGCTTAGGGTCTGTTGTGGAAGAGGTGGTAGCAAGATTGTAAGAGCCAAAGAAAGTGTAGGACTGCTTACAACATAATCATCCAAACACAAAATTGCCTTGATAGTCATGACTTTGTAGTGCCTAATAATACCTACACAAAATGGGAGGAAAAGATGATGACACCAAAACAAAATAGAGACTAATTGAGAGGGGATAGAGATATGAGGGAGGGTGGGGAGGAAATCATAATGGTTTATTTTTTATAATTATGGAAGCTATCAATAAAAGGTTTGTTTAAAGAAGAAGAAGAAGAAGAAGAAGAAGAAGAAGAAGAAGAAGAAGAAGAAGAAGAAGAAGAAGAAGAAGAAGAGGAAGAGGAGGAGGAGGAAGAGGAGGAGGAAGAGCTGCCAGGGGAAATTTGCCAGTGATATTCAGAGAAAGCAGAGGTCATTGATATACACCACCAACTGATGTTATGAGAATATTGAGCACACTGCTATATGGAAGATGGAAGAGACCAGCAAGTCAAGAAGTGCTCATCTGTGCAGTAGTAATGCTAAACCTAGGAGGGTAATCAACAACTTTCTGATTGGCTAAGAGATCCACTCAAGGAACCATTAACTGGAACTGGGATACAAGGCAAACCATTGTGGAAACCAAGAACCTGGACTCCAAGGGGAAACTTCCACTAATCAGGGATATACAGAGAGTCTACACCCATTAGAATCTTGTCAAATTAACAATGTTTATCTCATTTAACCTATACTGATCTCTCTTTCTTGGAGATTCTGTTCGTATTTTTCAGAAGGCAGTGAGAACCATGGACAACCCAATTCCTCCAACAGGACATGGGATGATGGCTGACAACCAGGCAGGAGATGATCCACCCCAATTTATGATATGGAGCCTGTCATAGTCAGCCCACATGTCACTGGGATGAGTCTTTGGGGGAGGAAAGTATTTATTGAAACTACAGATTGAGGGGAAGTTCCATAACAGTGAAAGAGGCTGGCCCTCTTTCACAGGTCCCAGCAGAAAGAGAAACCCATCACCAACACCACACACAGAGAGAACAGCAAACAGGCAGGAGGGCCAAGGAGAGAATTTCTTCTCCTTTTTATAGCCTTGAGGTGGGGTCTTGCAACCCTATCCCAGACTTAATGGCTTCCTGAGTCTCTGGAATTTCCTTCCTGCATGGCCCACACAGGAAAGGATGTTTACTTCCAGCTTGCCTGTTGTGAATAGTACTATAATAAACATGAATGTGCAGTTACCTCTGGTATCTGACTTAGATTTGTTTAGGTAAATAATCAGAAGTGGACAGCTAGGTCATGGGGTAGTTCTACTTTTTTAAGGAATCTCCCTATAATTTTCATAGTAGCTGAACAATGCATAGTCTCTTTGTCTTTGACATGAACATAAGACAAACAAAACTATCTATTATTTCTGTGAAATGTCCTATGAATTTCTTAAGATCTCTGTGAGTACCAAGTATCTTTATAGTCTACTGATTATTTATCTCTTATTTAATGGCATTCAGATATGGCTATTGCTGTAGTCAACTTTTTTGCTGTGCAGAAGGAACCCAACCAAAAGCAGCTTGTCGAGGAAAGGGTTTATTTTGGCTTACAGACTCAAGCAGAATCTCCTTGATAGCAGAGGGGTGGACATCACCTCCACCACAGCACTGCAAACAGCAGCAGGAAGGTGTGCCAAACACTGGCAAGGGGAAGCTGGTTATAACCCCATAGGCCTGCCCTCAACAACACAGCTCCAACAAAGTTTTAATACCAAAATTGCCATCAGCTGGGGATTGAGCATTCAGAACACATTCATTTGTGAGGGACACCTGGATCAAATCATCACAGCTATAAAAAAAAAATCTTCCCTCAAAAACTCTAAAAAGGAAAAGTTATTTCTCCTATTTTTGTCTTTGTATTTGTAGCAAGCTTTACCAGAACAGAACACAGAGATAAATTATATTATAGAAATGAAACACTAGCATGTAAAATTGAAAGGTGTTTCAAAAATCTTTGGTATCCTGAACCTTCCTGGACCCACCATACTTCTCTAAAAACCACCATAAGCACTAAAATAGCAACAGCAACTTTTAAAAAATGCATCCTGTTAATTAACACATAGAAAACATAGTCTCTCAGGTCTAATGAGGCTCTTTATTGGGACCTACTGCTTCTAGATTAAACATGGAATTTCTCCAGATCTTCTAAGAGAAAACATGATAAAAGACATAGCTCTTAACTGCTGATGAATCTCAACACCAGCCAACAAACATTCCTCTCCCATGTGAACATGTCTGTTCTCTTGCTCTATCACATATTAAAGGTGTTTTCCAGGATCCAGAAGGGGAGTTCACCTTCTCACTATAGGCTACAGTAGCACTGAAGTCATTCTACTGTAAACACTAGACTCGGCTTAGGTTCAGCCATATGATGACCCAGGCTATAGTCAGTTTCTGCACTACCCTATGAACCTTATAAACTAATACCTCCTCTGTTATATCTTCTTTACTATTCTGAGTTTACCTTTCCAGTTCCTTACCTGTATTTTTCCAAGTAAAAAAATGAAAGCTCTGATTTATTAGAGGAAAGCAATTTACACAGTAGAAATTGCATGTGTTTGAGTCAAAACTGAGTTATATAATCCAATGTTTATCTTTAGGCAAATAAAAATGTGATCAATAATTCTCTTGCCACACTATTATGAGAATTAATGGAAATAGCATGCCTGATAGTTTTGTAGGAAATGTCAGTGTTCTAAGTTTCTAATGTGAAAGATTGACTAAGTGTTGGAGAGAGAGCCTTGGTGATAGACAAACTTCAAGGAAATCTAGCTATGCAAGATGAAATCATTTCAGAAGGGACATCATAAAAATCACAGGTTGTGTAAAAATATATTATAATTTTAATCACACTGCTTTCAATGTCAATTAAAATTATATTCTTGTTTATATCACTCCTTTATTATACAGCAAAGTATATCATTAGCAGTTCTGAGAATGGCAATTAGTCCACTTTGCACTTTAAATGAATATATTCTTCCATGGATGGGGCCTAAGTTATGTTTTATTAAAAAGGAGAGATGATTATTCCCAGTTTGCTGTTTGGACTATGTCTTCAGAGAAGGTAAGCATCTTCCCACTTGTGCTAAAATGTGCTTCACTTGGTCACCAGAGTCATCAATTTCAACATCAAAACCAGAGTTGAAATTTTTCACTAAGATAAGAATGTTTAGGCCCCTTTCATATAATAGATAGAGTGTAGTAAATATTCATATTGGATCTGGAATCTTTTCAATGAAAGATAAATTTTTCCTGCAATGATCTTAGAACAAAACCAAGTCCTTAACCACCGTAGACCTTGTCCTTACCACTATGTACCCAATAGGTGGTCATATTTTTCTGTGTTCATCTTCACCATCTGATTCCCCTGACCCAAAACTGTATAGGACCACTGAGCCCAACAATCCAATGACCTTCTGAAACTCACTGTCTAAACTGAAGAGCCCCAGCATCCTTGTTGAAAGAAAGCAGAGCTCTAGTAAATAATGTGACTTGTTGGCAGGGGAGATACCATGATCAAGACGGTGGTTGTTGCGGTCAGCTTTCTAGTTGCTGCGCAGAAAGAACCCAAATAAAAGTGGCTTGTGGAGGAATGGATTTATTTGGCTTATGGACTTGAGGGGAGACTCCATCCAAACAGAGGCAGGAAGGTGTGCCAAATACTGGCAAGGGGGAGCTGGCTTATAACCTCCATAAGCCCACCCCAACAACACAGCTCTAGTGAGGTTCTAATTCCAGAATTGCCATCTGCTGAGAATCGGTCTATCAGAACACATTCATTTGTGAGGGACACCTGGATCAAACCATGACAGTGGTTTTCCCAGGGAAAGGCTTATCCATTGCATTTTGAATATACTGACCCCTTCAAATTCCCCAAATGTGGAAAACTCCACTGCATAATTTGTAGGTATGGGAAACTGCATTCACACTCTCCCCTGAAGGAAAAAATAGAAAAAAAAAGTTACTTTTAACCTTTGAGATATTCTTCCATGTTTCCCATTAAGGATTCCTTCTTCTCCCTCTCCCAACTGTTTTTATAGTCCCTCTCTTATCTCTGATTATATTCCCAAACAAGATTTCTTCATGTCCCTAGGATTTTGTACCCACCATTTCTTTGATGCTCTGAAGTGGCATTAAGCATTTCTTTGTCTTAAACTATCATCCTATAGAGCATGGCTCTTTGAGGAGACAGCACCCCTGCTTTCATTATTTTAACAGAATAAAAAGCATTATGTGGGGGCTCCTGAACAGGGTGGATATAGAGCTACCACCGGACCCAGCTGTCCCTCCACTAGGCATCTACTCCCAAGATTCTTCACCAAAGCAGAGACATCTGCTCAACCATGTTTATAGCAGCTCAATTCATAGTAGCAAAGAAGTGAATTAACCCAAATGCCCATCACTGGACAAAAGGATATCAAAGTTGTGGTACATATACACTAGGGAATTCTACACAGCTGAAAGGAAAAACGGCATCATGAAATTTAAGGAAAAGTGGATGGACTTGGAGCAGATCGTTCTTAGTGACCACACACAAGAGCAGAGAGCCACGTGCCGCATATTCTTCCTCATATGTGGTTCCTTCCCAGATGAAGCCTCAGCATTGAGAAAAATGAAAAGATCAATTCACCTCAATTAGATGTACTGAGAGGCAGACAAAGGGGTTTGAAGGAATTGTGTGGGGGGAGAGGAGGTTGGGGGCACTTATACACCAATCTAACCAATAAGGAAGGATGACTTAAAATCCTTATTTTCATGCAGTAAGCTCTCTAGGAAGCCAAGGGCATCATCAGGTAAGAGAGGCCCTGAATAGGGAAGGAGGTGGCCTAACCCCAAGACAAATGGTTCTGTCTTGTAACCCTGGTCCCAGTCATTGGTTACTTCCCACTCTGAACTATTGATCAAAGAGACCCATGAGGTCCCCCAAAATAAGACAAGCTTATATCAAAGCTCATGAGTATATGCTCTGGAAAAAATAAGACCCTACTGCTGAACACACCACAGATTATCATCGTAGAAGACTGAGAAACCCTGCTTAATCCAGAATGGTACCCAGCCCCCAGATGGTAGCCTGTATAGTGTTGGGATGTGTTACATGAGCTTCCAGGGGAAACTGACCAAAGATATTCTGAGAAAGCAGAGGTTTTGGATATACCACCCTGAATGATGATAAGAGAATGATGAAGACTGGTAGAGACCAGCAACGCCAAGAAGTGCTCACCCATGCAATCAGTGGCACTGAACCTCAGTGGGTAATCAATGGCTTGTTATTTGACTAAGAGATGTTCTCAGAGGCAGGTAACCCTTAACTGGAACTAAGATCCATGGCAATCCCACATGTAAACCAAGAAACTGGGCTCCAAGGGGAAATGCCCACTAACCAGAGATCTACATAATGGCTATATATATTAGCATCTCAATGGATTAACAAAGTTTGTCTCATTTAACCTATACTGATCTCATTCTCTATTGGAGATTCTGTTTGTATGTTTCAGAAGCCAGTGAGAACTATGAACAACCTATTCCCATCAATAGTACCAGAGATGTTATCTGTCACCGAGGCAGGAGATGAACCACCCCTAATTTATGATGTAGAATCCAAACAAAATCTTTGAGGAAGTGGCAAGATGAGCAAGAGACCTACCTCCATAGCAAGTCAAATAACCTATGAAAGGATAATAGAGACAGACAATGAGGATACCCAAGACAATCTAAAGCAGAAATCCAGAGACTCTTAAGACTTCAACAGTAAAGCAAACCTCAAACTCACCCACCATGAATCAGGGATCTGAGCAGAAGAGGGGGTGGAAAGATTGTAAGAGCCATGGTGGTGGAGAGAGAGAGAAAAAAATTCTGGCTACCTCTCTAAAAACCATAACCCCCCTATCCCATGGACTGGTCCAGCAAGCCCACATAGGAAGGCCCCTAGTTAGGTGGGAACAGGGAGGAGGGAAATGGGATACCGCCATCCATAAGACTTGCTCATGAAATGTATCTAATTATTTATAATAAATATGGGGGGAAATTACCAAAATTGTTAACAGGCTATTAGGAAACTACAAAGATAAGAGGGACACTTTTGGGTATTAAATCTAGGCTGGGGAAACAGGGAGGTAGGATCCTAAATCTCAAGGCATGGAGGGGAGCCCAAAGAGCTGGAAACTCAGTTTTCCCAGAAGCACTACTCAGCCAGGACAGAGGTTAAAGGACATAAAGGAGAAATCTCGCCTAGTTAAGACTGGGCCCTCTGAGGATGAAGCCTGGCTGGTGTTTCTGGGAGGGTTGTAATGAGGCTGGTTAGAATAGCATGGAAAATTTGCAAACTGCAATCAACTGCTATTTCGGGATCCAAATTGTCAGAACCAGGGGAAAGAGCTATCAGCCTAGTGGAAGTGGAAGAAATCTGGAAGAGGCACTGTTTTACTCATCAAACCTTCTAGATTTTTTCTAATCCTTCTTAGAGAAAATCACAGTGGGCAAGAACTGGCAAAGTGTACCGGAACCTCTGTCAGTTAGAAGCTGAGAGACAAGAGCCCAATTATGACCCTGCTCTACTCAGGCAGGCTATTCTGGGTCCAGGCACATGAATTTCTGCAACCTTGACTTCAATATAATCATAAAAACCACTTCATTCTTTAACTCAGCAACATCCTTGGCACATTGAATGGCCTCAACTCATTTTAACACAATTAGATGCAGGGTCACAAGTCAGTGCAGTTATCTCTGAGAATTCATCTACCTGGCAGAGTTATCGATATACCAATAACTTCATTCCCATGATCCAGCCATCATCATGTGATCACCAAAATCTCCAATGATACTCCTATGTTTCTCTATGCTTTTGGACAGGACTGATGTGGTGGTTTGAGTCAGATGCCTCCTATAAACTTGTGTGCTTTAAATGCTTAGTCCACAGCTGATGACAACTTGGAAGGTTGAGCCCTGCAGAAGTCCTGTTGCTAGGGGGTGGAACTTGAGATTTCTAATCCTCCAGTTTGCCAGTGTTCATTTGTTGTTTTCCACCTGCTGTGGGTGATGTGATGTCCAGCCTCTGCCCACGTCATGCTTTCCCCTGTCATCATGAAGCTTCACCTCAAGACTGTAAACCAAAGTATATCCTTTACTCCCATCAGCTGCTTTTAGTCGGGTGTTTTATACCAGCAATACGAAAGTAACTATAACTACTGTGGATAGAAAAATTCTTAGTTTCCCTCTAATTCCAAATTCCCTCAGAATCTGTGCTATCCACTTAACACCTATGATCTTGTATTTGTTTCTTCTGTATATTGAGTGATGGGGAGAAGCAATTTTCCACAGAGGTTAATTTCTGCATGGCTCACCTTCAGAAGTGATGTAGATAGATATAAAATCTCATTTGTATTTAAATGTAAGAGATTTCTCTAGTATTTAGTGAATCAAATTTAGTACAAATCCTTATTGATATATTGGCTGGCTTATGCTGCCTTTCTGGTGGTAGCTTTATTTTGAAGTAGAATAATTTATGAGGAAAAGATAATGTAAGTTTCTACTTGAATTTCCTTCTAAGTTCAGAAGAGAAGATTGTGACAAGTTTCTTCTCACTACAGAAAGAGAAGACATCTTGATTGCTTTGTATATTCCAGCCAGCTGGGTCAGTAGCACACTTACTTCAGTGTCCAAGTAAAACAATGATGACCATGATCGCATCCAAAACTAATGTCTGTCCATAGAAATGTTTTATCTTCTGTGATTCAACTTTAACGTCCAGAGGGAAGTAAACATTCTATTTTTGTATTGCTCTGGGAATATTGTCTATGACCACAGCTTGTTGACCTACAGGTTCTCTCTACTGAATATGGCCGTACTGGGACGTGGATCTGTGAGATTTGAATACTTAAGGGAAGAGCATGGATTTACTGTTAAATGGGCACAATTTAAACTAGTAAATTTGCTACATGGATGAGGGTGGGAAGTAAACTCCATTTTGTCATTGTGAAGGCTCATGTATAGAAAATTTTCATAATGTAAATATATACTATCTTGATATTGAGGATACACAGAATTCAATGAGTTTCTTGTAAAATTCACAACTTTTATCTTTTCAGATTATATAATTTTAAAAGACCTATCAATTAGTTTGGTTGAGATCATGGTTCCTATGTTTATTAGAATTGCAAATTTCAATATAAATTTAAGACTAAGCTATTTTGTTCAAATTGTGCTTTATATTTATTTTGCTTTTATTTACTTTTATTAAGTATTAGTAAATCAAAATGAAGCCTATGCTGTTTGTGCAAATGAGAGAATCGTTGTAGATTCACAGAACTGACACTGGGGTGGAGAGAGAGCACAGCCAACAAGCCTTTCTATCAAGAATAAGCAGCTGTAACACTAGAATCCAAGGCAAAAAGCTTCAGTATGTGTTTATAAATTTAAAAAAATATCTGTTCCTGAGTAACTTTTAATTTTTTTTCCATTTTGTCTTTTTTTAAAATTGTTTTAAATGAGACTTGCTTAAAAACCTATTCATACCAAAAGGGTGAAAAGTGAAGATCATCTTTGCCCAGTTTTAAAAAAATTAAAAAGGAAAAGAAAGAAAAGAAAAGAATACCCAGCCAAGGGTAGTGGAGGCACGTATATAATACCAGCACTGGGGAGGTGGAGGCAGGAGGACCAGAAATTTAAAGTTAATTAGTACATTCTTCTCAGCAGTGCATGAACCTTCTCCAAAATTGACCATGTAGTAGCTCACAAATCTTCCCTCAACAAATTGAAGAGGATTGATGTAACCCCCTGCATCATATCAGACCACAACACATTAAATGTAGAAATCAACAATGGGAGAAGATTGAGAAACTTCAACAATTGCTGGCACTTAAACAATTCACTCCTGATCAATAATTGGGTCATCCAAGAAATCAGACAGGAAATTCAGAATTTCCTAGTAATAAATGATAATGATGACACACCTTATCAGAACTTCTGGGACACAATGAAGGCAGTCCTAAGGGGGAAATTCATTGCACTAAATACCTTCATAACAAAGACAGAAAGATCTCAAATCAACCATGTATCCTCCCACCTAAGGTCATTAGAACAGATGAAAAGTTCAACCCTAGGGGCTCAAGAAGAAAGGAAATAAGTAAGATCAGAGCAGATATTAATGAATTAGAAATGAAAACAATTTAAAAATAGATAAATCAATGAATTGGTTCTTTGAAAAATTCAATAAGATTGACAAACCCATGGCCAATCTAATCAAAGAATAAAGAAGGCCCAAATCAACAAACTCAAAAATGAAAAGGGAGAGGTCACAACAGACACCGAAGATTGGAAGTATCATCAGGTCATACTTCCAAAACCTCTACTCCACAAAATTAGAGAACCTGGAAGAAATGGATGAATTTATGGACACCTGCCAATTACCAAAGCTTAACCCAGAGCAGATAAAGTCACTAAATAAACCTATCACATTCAGAGAAATAGAAAATGTAATCAATAACCTCCCCAAATGAAAAAGCCCAGGGTCGGATGGTTTCTCAGCCAAATTCTACCAAACCTTCATCATAGAACTAAAACCACACTTTCTTCAGCTTGTTAGAGACATAGATAAAGAGGGAATGCTTCCAAACTCCTTCTATGAAACAAGCATCACCCTAATTCCCAAACCAGGGAAGGATAAAACAAGAAAAGAAAACTACAGACCCATATCCCTAATGAGCTTAAATGCAAAAATCCTGAACAAAATTCTCGCAAACCAGATACAAACCCACATCAAAAAAAAAAAAAAATTCACCCTAACCAAGTCAGCTTCATCCCAGAGATATAGGGATGGTTCAACATATGCAAGTTGATAAATGTAATACACCACATTAAAAGACTCAACCACAAAAACCACATAGTCATCTCTATAGATGCTGAGAAGGCCTTTGACAAAATTCAACACCACTTCTTGTTCAAAACCCT
>PVHP010015742.1:0-36855 GCA_004024765.1 Zapus hudsonius | reverse complement strand
CTCTCTCTCTCTCTCTCTCTCTCTCTCTCCCTCCCTCCCTCCCTCCCTCCCTCCCTCCAGCTGGAGCTCCCTGTTTTTCAGTTAGACTGGCTGACCAGAGAACCCCAGCGGTCACCTGTCTCTGCCCATCTCAGTGCCCAAATTACGGGCACATGGAGCCACACTCCCTTTTTTGTATGGTTTCTAGGGATCAAACTCAGGTCCTCGTGCTTGCTGCTATGGTCACCTTCTCGTTGCTGCGACAAAGGTCCCGACAACAAGCAGCTGATGGGAGGAATGGGTTTATTTTGGCTTATAGACTCAAGGGGAAGCTCCATGATGGCAGGGAAATGATGGCATGAGCAGAGGGTGGACATCACCTCCTGGCCAACATCAGGTGGACAACAGCAGCAGGAGAGTGTCTCAAACACTGACAAGGGGAAGCTGGCTAGAACCCATAAGCCCACCCCCAACAACACACAAGGTTCCAATTCCAAACTGCCATCAGCTGGGGCTGGAGCATTCAGAGCACTTTAAGATTGTGAGGGACCCCTGAATCAAACCACTATACTTGTATAGCCAGTGTTCTTACTCACCAAACCAGCCCCACAGAATTCTTTAAGGTAGGAAAAAAGGTAAACCAGCTTAGACTTTTTTGTACTTAATTTTAAGGCTTTGGTTAATCTTTATATTTCGTTGTAAATTTTTTGAACAATGAAAATTTTGCAAAGCTACAGAATCCGAAATAGGGCCATTGTGAAGATGCCCAAGTGTGAGCAACTCACTTCCGAAGCTACACTGTTTGGGGAATGTCTGCTACCCTTTTCTCTCTCCTCTCTCTCTGTCTCTCGTGCCCAATACCCAACACATGTATTCTCCCCTGTCTCTACTTCATGCTGTCACTAACCTGGTCTTCTGACTCCTGAAATTCTTCATGACATAGTCAAGGACCCAGCTTTGCCTAAGCGGAGGTCCCTAAGGAGTGAACTCCTCAGGCTACTGTCTGGGCAACCTCTCCCCACCACTCAGGTAGCTTGACCACACAATTTAAAAAAAACCCTCTTCGGGGCTGGAAAGATTGCTCAGTGGTTAAAGGTACTTGCTTGCAAAACCAAAATGGCCTGGGTTTAGTTCCCCAGTGCCCACATAAAGCCAGATGCACAAAGTGGCATGTGCATCTGGAGTTCATTTGTAATGGCAGGAGCACCCATATACTCACTCTGTCTCTCCCCATCACACAAATAAAAATATTTTGAAAATTTAAAAAAATGAGGACCCTCTTTACACTTTGTCTTTAATATTTTGTTTGGTTTGGTTTTTTGGACAGGGTCTCACTGTATTGCCCCAAGCTCATGACCCTCCTGCCTCAGCCTCCTAAATGCTGGGATTACAGGTGTGCAACACCATACCTGTAGTCAGCTTCCCATTGCTGGGATGAACATCCAAACCAGACACGGTTTATAGGTTTATTCCAGCTTACAGATCCAAGGGGAAGTTCCATCCATGACAGAAGAAGCTGGCTGCCATTCATAAAACCAAGCAGAGAGACCCCACCAAACAGCCAGCACCACAAGCAAGCACAGCCCTCAGAGTTCAGACTACTCTGCAAACTTTTAGGCTGGAATTCAGATCCACCCTCAGAGACACTCCTTAGGGCTGGACCCCCAAGATCCCCCCCACACACACCTCCTCCAGCCAGGCAGCTGGAAACCCAAGTTACAAGCTTTAATAAAACACCTGAGTCTATGGGGGACATACATTCAAACTACTACTATGTCATTTTGCTATTTTTCACAAAGTTGTAGCAAAAATGACAGGCTTGGGCTGGAGAGATGGCTTAGCCGTTAATGCACTTGCCTACAATGTCTAAGGACCTGAGTTCAATTCCCCACTACCCACGTAAAGCCAGATGCACATGGTGGCACATATCTGGAGTTTGTTTGCAGTGGCTGGAGGCCCTGGTATGCCCATTCTTTCTCTCTGCCTCTTTCTCTCTCATTCTCTCTCAAATAAATAAAAATTTGAAAATTAAAAAGAATTTTTTTAAGTGACAGGCTTGTCACTGTGTAAAGAGACAGCTGTTGAGAGTCTGTCCTGGGTTTGCATTTATATTTGATATCACAATGGACCACCACAACCCGCAACAGCTGGGAGGTCTTCCCCTCTTCCTAAGTGGTAAAACCTATCATTTTTATGGAATAATAAAAATTTTAAAATCTAAATTCTGCACAGCCAAGAGCAACAAGGGGAATTAGGAAATTCCATCAGTGAGCCAAACAACTTCTTGGCAACCCCACTGTGGCTTTTGTCTGTTTCCTTAGTTCTTAGCAGAAGTTTTACAAAGTGCTTCTCTGGATGAGATTCATCTGAGAAGGGGTGGATGAGCCTGGTTCACAAGCGATGCCCATTACACGACCTCAGAGACTGTGAAAAGTGCCTAGGACCCCAGCCGTTAGCCATGTGAGGAGGTGTGCAACATGTATGTAACATTGTCCTGTGGAGGAGTTCAGAGAACAGTGCTGCAGACACTAGCGGGGAGTGTGGCTCAGTGGTAAAGCACTTGCCTGGTGTGGGGAGACCTTGGGTTCCAGCTCTACAAGCATACAAACACAAGGCAACTCTGCAAGCTCTTCCCTCACTTGCTCCAGTACTTGTGTTTCCAAAGTGTGTGGACTCAGATAAAAGAAAGCATACCTCCATTTCCCAGAAATCTTTTTCTTTCGTCTGCATATGTGTGTGTGGTGTGCTTGAGTGTGTGCAGAGGCCAGAGGTCAGGTGTTTTCCTTATTCACTCTTGTATTTTTCTTTATATATATATATTCCATAATGAATTACATTATTTAGTGGGCAAACAATGAGTTGTTATCCCCAATTCCCCAATGCCCCCCCTCCCCATCCCCAATCAGCTGGATATCCTCCTCCGTGGTCCGTCTGGATCAGTCCTTGTGGCAGGGGACCATGGATAGCCTAGTACTCAGCCGGGTCCTCCTGGCCCAAGTGTGTTGTTCACTCTTGTATTTTTCTTCAAACTGCTGGAGAAAAAACACTTGGCCAAAAGCAGTTGATGTGGGGAAAGGTTTTATTTTGTTTATTGCCAGAAGAGACAAGAGTAACACCATTTATATTTAAACTTTGATTGACAATCTTTACACATGTACATAACGAATTTTACCTTCTCTCGTTCCCCTTGCCACCCGCCCACCTGTACAGTTAAGCTCAGCTCCATGTAGAGATTCCTTAATTCAGTCCCAAGGGCACACACCTGTAATTCTAGCACTTGGGAGACTGGGGTAAGAGGCTCACCTCAAGTTCAAGGCCAGCCTGGACTACATAGTGAGACAATGTCAAGAAGAAAAAAAGGCAAACCCTAAAACAACAAAAAGTAATTAAGTGTAAAGCAATTAATGAATTAAAATTCTAATAGCTGAGTTTATTTCTTTAATCTTATACTTAGGAAAAGTCACATTTAAATGATGAGAACACAGAAAGATCAGAACAAGAAACGTGCAAACAGAAGCCTAAAGAAAGCAGATGTAGGGCTGGAGAGATGGCTCAGTGGTTAAGGCACTTGCCTCTAGTGCCTAAGGCTCCGGTTCTATTCCCCAGGACCCACATAAGCCAGACGGACAAGGTGGTGGCCCTGGTGTTCTCTCTCTCTCTCTCTCTCTCTCTCTCTCTCTCTCTCTCTCTCTCTCTCTCTCTCTCTGTAAAAAAAAAAAGAAAAAAAAAAAGAAAGCAGATGTAACAATAGTGAAGGAGCCCTGGGAAAAAGGTATTCCTATTGATTTCACTAGTCGTCTAAAAAGTCTAAACATGCAGACTTCTTCTTTCAAAAATGAGTGAACCAAAGACAATTTGAACAAAACAATAAAGTTGCCTACACAGAACAGCATGCCTGTGGTAGCAGTTGTGTGCGCCAAACACACGTGCTTTTCTTCTGTTTCATTTTTGTTTATTAACTTTTTACTGACAATCTTTATACATGTTCATGATGTCTTTGATCATAATCTCATTACCTTCTCTCATTCCCTTTGCCACCCACCCTTCCACTGAACCTCCCTTCCTCCCAATGACTCCCTCCTCTACTTTGACATCTTCTGAGAGAGAGAAAGAGAGAGAGACCCACTGAGTCCAGTTAGTATTACCTGCATGAACATGGGTAGGAGGTTATTTGCTTCCATGCGGTTCACCAGCGTCTACAGCACTGAGGAAATAGCTCCTCTCCTCCAGCAACCATTCACAACTCCTCCAGGAGGAGGGCAGCCCCATGCCCTCCTCCACCACCCGTGACGAATGTTGAAGGTCCCATATGGAGAGTAGATCTGTGCAGCCGCTGTGAGGTCAGGGACCCAATGACACCACACCATGTCAGGAAAACAGACTTCCAGAACACTCGTCTCCATCCTCTGGTTCTTATGTTCTTGGTGCCCCCTCTTCTGCAATGAAAACACACCTTAAACATTTTTATTTATTTGCAAGCAGAGAGAGAGAGAGAGAGAGAGAGAGAGAGAGAGAGAGAGAGGAGAGAATAGGGGGTACCAGGGACTCCAGTCACTGCAAAAGAACTCCAGGTGCCTACACCACTTTGTGCATCTGGCTTTACGTGGGTACTGGGGAATGGAACCTGAGTCCTTAGGCTTTGCAGGCAAGCGCCTTAACTGCTGAGCCATCTCTCCAGCCTGAATA
Source organism: Zapus hudsonius (assembly GCA_004024765.1). Lineage (NCBI taxonomy): Eukaryota > Metazoa > Chordata > Mammalia > Rodentia > Dipodidae > Zapus > Zapus hudsonius. Next base: position 32,190 of record PVHP010015742.1, on the reverse strand, counting down.
ACATATATTTTTAAATACACAGGAATATTTGTAAAAAGATAATGATCACATAAAAGCCAAGCTCAGTAAATTCCAAAGTTTTAAGATAACACAGGCCAGGGGTGGTGCTTGCCTGTAATTCTAGCACCAGTGGAGCTGAGGAAGGAAGAAAGGAAGGAAGGAAGGTTCCAGGGAAGCCTGAGTAACCTAACAAGACTCTCTCAAAACAAAAAAGGGGTGGGGGTGAGGAGGGAGGAGAGTCATGTTCACTCGGTCTTGATTGGACCAGACCCAAGCTAGATATGAGTAACAGAAACTCAAGTCTAACTCCTGGCCAAAGGGATCACAATGGAGGTTGGAAAATACCCTGAGCTTCACCGGGCATGGTGGTGCACACCTTTAATCCCAGCACTCAGGAGACAGAGGGAGGAGGATCGCTATGAGTTCGAGGCCAGCCTGGGACTACAGAGTGAGTTCCAGGTCAGCCTAGGCTAGAGCGAGACCCTACGTTGGAAAAACTAGAAGAAAATTCATGTCTGATAGGGTTGTGGGGCAAGTACAGTGTTGCTGCTAATTTGTGATGAGTAAGCAGATATCCATATAGGAAAATAATCAAAATTGACCTCTACCTCCATGCCTGGCAAAAATTAATTCCCAGTGGAGAATCGGTTTAAATATGGAAGTTGTGTAGGAGAGTGTCTTCATACACTTAGGAAGGGAAGAGAGTCAGTCTTTACTGTGACAGACAAAACTGGCACATTGCCCTTCTTCCAATGTAGAGCTGTTAGCTATCAAACAACCGTGTGAGCAAGTGCACAGGATCGGTGCTTATCCCATCACTGGGGAGAAGGAGGCAGGAGGTCAAGGTCATCCTCAGCTACATAGCAAGTTTGAAGCCAGCCTGGGCTACATGAGACTCTGAAGAAAAAGTCAAGAGGCAAGCCACAGAGTAGGAGATATAGATTCCATAACTAATGGAAGCAAGTTGATACCATACACAAAGCAGGAGCAAGGGGCAAAAGCTCGAACAGGAAACCCGTAACAGACCATCAAGTAGGAAAAATATTATGGGAGGGGTTCATTGTCATTGATCATGGGGAAATCAGGTCAAGTCCACAGCTTACATAGCACACATTGACCTACAAACTGGAGCATCTTGGAAGAGGTTGGCCATGACTACCTATCAAGGCTATTAAAAAATAAAAAACAACAACGCACGTCACTGTGTGCCACAAAGCATATAGAAGACAGTAAGAGCATAATTTATAAGAATCCCAAACGGAAACTAATCCAACGGTCTTTCAAAGGTAGAAGAAATATCAAAAGTTGGGTGTTCATCACATGGAGCTGATTCAGCTGCCTGTGATCACATGACCAAAGCTCACAACCATAAATAGAAAAGGCAACCAGATGACTCCGCGTGCACAATGTTCAAAGGGTAAAATGAACATCTATCTGGGTGACAGAAGTCAGGACAGCCATTGACTTTGGAAAGGTGGGAGGTGTGATGAGGGTGGGGCTTCTGGGCGCTGGTGATTTTCAGCTCTTAGCTCAGGTGATAGTTAACCAGATAATTCACCAAGTACTGCGCTTTTTCCAAAGGGTATTTTGAATATGAGTCGTATAGTTCTCCTACTATTTAAGCTGTGTTTTAAGAGCCTGATGGTAAATTCTAGAATTGGAAAAGCAAGTAGACAATAGTGTCTGGCTTCCCAGAACTCAGAGGCTAGCCACAGACAATGACTTAGAGACAGATTGCTGTGACGTCACACCTGCCTTCGAGGGCTGATGTGCTGGGTAAGAGCCGGCCAGGACTCAGAGAAGCAGATGGGTGTCTCTGACAGAGTTGACACGGGAATTGTGTCTTAATGTCTGATCGAGCTTGAAGGTGAGGGCCTCTCAGGTGCCGGGTGACAGATGTGTACCACCACACCTGGCTCGAGTCCAGCTGTCCCAGGGAGTGTTTGTTGAGAGCAAATTAACTAGAAGACCAGGTGGTAGGTGGCCCATGTTGTGCAGCTAGTCTGGAACTCCTTGATGAGGTGGCCATTTATCACCCAAATGAAAGCAGGTTTTTGATCATGAAGGAAGATTCTACGAATCCACATGTTGGGACAAAACCAGGATTTCCTGGAGGAAGCTGATACGGTCCCCCTCCCTCACAGCATTATGGATCCCCAAGGCAGCCCCATACCCACCCCCTCGATCCCAGGCTCAGGATGTGTGATAAATCCAGCCTTGCTCTCACTTGCTCTGGTGGCTCTAGGACTCTAGGAGGGAAGGTGCCCAGGGACTGGAGTCAGCTTCCTCCTCATACCTCCAAGAACCCTAAAGGCAGCACACGTGGTATTTTCTCTTTGTCACTGGTATTTGATATGGTTGTACATGCGCCACAGAAAGTGTGTGTGCAGGTCAGAGGGTGACCACGGAGTGTTCGTTCTCGCCTTCCTCCTTGAGACACGGCCTCTCTGGTTGACCACTGTGGAGGTCAGGCTAGCTGGTGTAGTAGCTGAGGCTCTCCTGACTCTGTCTCCCTCTGCCACAGGCCTGGTGGCATCACACACGTGTGCCTGCTCGTCTGGCCTTCCGTGGATGCTACAGATGCAAACTCTGGTCACACACCTCTAACCCCGAGCTATCTCCAAACACACACCATGTTTTCTTTTAAAAACATTGTTTATGTGTGTGTGTATGTGTGTGTGTATTTGTATATATATGTGTGTATGTGTATGTTAAGTGTGTGTATGTGTATATATATGTATGTGTGTGTATGTATGTATGTGTGTGTCTGTGTGTGTGCATGTGTGTGTATGTGGATGTGTGGATGTGTTTGTGTTTATGTGTGTATGTGTTCATGTGTGTGTGAGTGTGTGTATGTGTGTGCATGTGCATATGTGTGTAAATGTGTGTATATGTGTGTGTAAATGTGTGTATATGTGTGCATGTGTGTATGTATAAGTGTGTATGTGTATGTATGTGGATGTGTGTGGATGTGGATGTGTGGATGTGTGTTTGTGTGTATGTGTGTGTATGTATGTGTTTATGTGTGTGTAAGTGTGTGCATGTGTGTATGTGTATGTGTATGTAAGTGTGTATATGTGTGTGTATGTGTATATGTATGTGTGTGAATGTGTGTGTAAGTGTGTATGTGTATGTATGTGTGTATGGTGTGTGTATGTGTGTGTATGCATGTGTGTGTGTTTATGTATGTGTGTATATATGTGTGTGTATGTGTGTTTGTGTGTGTGTGTGTGTGTGTGTCACTGTGAATGAACACCTGCTGCTTGTGCTATTTTTGGCTTCTGGCTTTACATGGTTGCTAGGGACTCAAATGTGTGCCAGCAAGCTTTGCAAACCAGTGCCTTAACCACTGAGCCATCCCCCAGTGCACCCCCACATACGCAACAGGCTATTTTCAACAGTTGAGTGCCCATCTCCTGTGGACCCCTTGCTGTGATCACCTGAGAGGAAACAGCTCCAGAAAGGTAAGGTACATTCCATCATGGTGGAGACGGCTGGCTGCTCACATTCAGCCTGGCAAGGAAGCCGAGTGATGCTGGTGCTCCACCCTCCCGGTCTCCTGTTCATTCATTCATTCATTCAGTCCAGGACCCCGTCCGTGGAATAGCGCCACCTGCATGTAGGGCGGGTCCTGCCACCTCCATTAACCCATCTAGAAAACCCCTCAGGCAATCCTGTTTGTCAGCTTGGTGATTCCAAACCACAGCCAGAGGTTAACCATCACATCGTGGCTCCTGCTACATCACTGAGGCCTGGCGTTAGGTCCACCCGGGGTGGTTGTCCTGGTGACCCCTGCCAGTGCCCCAGCGTCTGCAGGGCACCTGGGGGTCCAGCTGGCTCCACTGTGCCCCAGCCCCCAAATTAGGGTCCCAGCTGCTGCTGTCAAGGTGGCCGATTGTTTCTCCCTCCCATCACATACTTCTGAGACCATCATCTAGGAGTTTCCCTGATGGTTTGGGGAGACACAAGACCCAAGAAACATCTTGGCTGACTGGGGATTTTCTAGAATGTGGCGTCTGACAGAGCTGATGATAACAACAATAGAAATTTGTAGTGAACAAAAACAGCACCTCCCCCTGAACCAGAAAATACTTTCCATGCTCTGTCAGCCAAGCGATGCCCACTTGATAAACCGCTCACTTCCCACTTCTCCAGGAGGAAGGCTGCGGAACAAGATAACGCCAAGTTACATTACCAAGGACAAACATCTCGGCATCCAATAACTTCAGAATGTTTCTCTTTTTGTTTGCAAGACTGGTTGCTATTTCCTGCGTGTCTCTTGTTTATGGACATGTTAGCTCCTCCGGCGTCCAGCCTCCGAGGTAGACTTGTCCCTCGGCCAAGTGGAGTAGGCTGACAGATAAAGGCCAGCAACAACAATGGTCTTCCTCAGAGCCCGCCAAGAAGGCTCTTGGCACCATGGGCTGAGATTCCCTTATCGGAGATGCCCTAGGAGTCTCTGGAGTTCTGGAAGCACACAGTGGTGGCTTGCCAGACAGTGATAACAGGAAGACTGCCACCCAGGGCCAGACACCCACAGCAAGTCGGAACCCACCTGGCAGACACCAAAAAGGAAGCGGAGGTGGAGAGCCATTGAGCACATGGTTTCCTGGTGCCCAGTCCATGTTGTCAACATGATTAGACATCCCTAAGTTAGCAAGCAGGATTGCCTTTATTTATGGATCCTGTAAGGAATGCTTGATTTGTTTTGAAGTTCACGCAAGCAATTCATCTTGAAGACAGAATGCATCTTAGAAAAAGCACGTGGTGATATGACATGCAGGAGAAAAAGCTTTTTTATTTTTTATTTTTGGAGATAAGGCTTTGTTGCAATCAACATTCTAGTTGTTTCGCAGAAAGAACCCAAGCAAAAGCGGCTTGTGAAGGAATGGGTTTATTAGGCTTATGGACTCAAGGGGAGACTCCATCCTGGCAGGGAAAACGATGGCATGAGCAGAGGTGTGACAATGGCAGGAAGGTGTGCCAAACACTGGCAAGGGGAAGCTGGCTTATAACCCCATAAGCCCGCCCCCAACAACACAGCTCCAGTGAGGATCCAATTCCCAAACTGCCATCAGCTGAGGATGGATCAATCAGAACACATTCATTTGTTTGTGGGGGACACCTGGATCAAACCACGACAGGCTTTATATAGCCCAGGCCACCATCGTCCACTTGTGTCACATCCTGCTTCTCCAACATTTCCTAGGCTTAGCACCCCTGTGGGTGTCCCCACCTGAGTCAGTCTCTTGAGCTTACCAACCAGTCAGGTCTCTCCCTCACACACCTGAGGCCAGTTCTAATGGGTGTCCGTGTGAAGGCCTCCTCCTGTGAGCTCTTGGCTTCATCTTTTCTCCTTTCCTATGGCAGGGGGATCCTCTCTGTCTCCCTCCTGCTTCCCGGCCAGGGAGAGAATTTCTTTTTCTTTTAAAAAATATTTTATTTATTTACTCATTTGAAAGAGTGTGAGAAAGAGGGAGAGAAAGAGAGAGAGAGAGAGAGAGAGAGAGAGAGAGAGAGAGAGAGAGAGAGAGAGAGAGAGAAATGGGCATGCCAGGGCCTCTAGCCACTGCAGATGAACTCCAGACACAAGCCTCACCTTGTGCATCTGGCCTTACGTGGGTGCTGGGGAATTGAACTCGGGTCCTGCTTTGTAGGCAAGTGTCTTAACCGCTGAGCCATCTCTCCAGCCAGAGAACTTCTTTTTGCCTGGACTCTTAAATGCTTCGTTTTCCATGTCCATGAACCCCTTCTCTAGAGACTTCTGTTCTTGAGAGACCTTTTCTCATGTGAGGGAGACTTTCTCATCTCTCCTCCCCTTCCCAGCTAGGGGAGAGCTTCTTTTAGATTGAGTTTTTCTGTTTGTCTTCCTCCTTAATCCCAACTTTCCTTAAAATCAATCTTGTAATTCCTAATTTACTCTTCTCTGAGTTCACATTTTCAATTCTTTGATAAGTTGGACAAGGACCCAAAGTTGGAGTCCACTAGCCTACGAATCTCCTGACTATTTGTAGAGATCTAATCCCTCCCAGGACTCCCCAGAAATGATGCTACAGTCTGGATCCCCAAAGGCCACTGGGGATGTGACCTTGAAGAGGATTGAGAAAACTTGATATCTCTCTCTCTCTCTCTCTCTCTCTCTCTCTCTCTCATCTTGCCCTTCGGCATTCCCACTAGAGACCTAAAAGCAACATGTCCACCCAATTCTGGACTGAAACCTCCAAAACTGTGAGCCAAAGTAACTCTTTTCTCTCAGGCATTTGCTGAAAAAAAAATGGAACCTGGGAACGTGGTATACATTGCTTTTTAGGCTTCTTCAACTCAGGTTGTCAGATAACAGCTAGACACCCTGTCACCGTCCTGCTGCGTGCGCCTGTGATGATGATGGCCCTTGTGGTCTCAGAACTTTGGAACAGTAGCAGAAGCGGCAATAAAGGAATGTTATGCCAGTGACAAGATACTGCACCACACATCACTTAACCTTAACACGCCTCATGTGTCCTGAACAGCAAGGTCAGTGTCATTAACCACTCAATCTGTGAACAGTGGAGGGTACAGACCCTGAGCTCTGTCACATCAAAGTCACGGAGCTGGTTCTTCAACCGTGACTCAAAGCACAGGTCCCAGCCTGCTGAGCCGTGGGGATCCTGACTTACAATTAGTGTTTACATACTGACTCTTCAGCCTAGAAGCACCCCTGGCATTGCCAAGTGGCTTAATTGCAGAGTACAAGTAGTATGTTCTTACCTCTCACCTGCCACCTACTCACCTTCTGGAAGTTACTGAAGATAATCACCTCATCTCCGGGAGGAGTAGCAGGCATCGGTCACCAAACCACCAAAGGCAGAATACTGTTCCCTCCTACTTTACAGTGCCACAAATCTACTGAAGAGAAAGACCCCATCATGTCAGTGGTGAAGGGGACAAAGGCACAAGTTCTTTCTGTCACCTTTAGCTGCCTGAGGATCTTTAACTGACCTCAACTCAGGCAACCCCAAGATTCATGGCTTTGATACAGGACAAAATTTCAGGACTAGCCAATATGAATAAAATATGGGTTTTATTATAGCTACCGGAAACACTAGGATTAAAGAGAGATGTTCAGACAGAAAGGAAGCCTCACCCCAGAGTGTGGATATGGGCATCTCTGAGAACGCTCCCTCCATTGTCTTAACCATAGTCAAATGCACGATCTGGGTGGGGTTGGACTTACTATCTCTAAATGAGATCTCAGGTTGGTTCCTCAGGGATACCTGAACAGGATTATAACTGACGAGATCACAGGGGCAGAAGGTAGTGTTTTTTTTTTTTTATAGACAAAGTTAGTAATCTTGTTTGAGAGTCCTAGAAAATATCCAGGAAGGCCTAAGGAGATTGCTCAATGTTTAAGGGAGCTTGCTTGCAAAGCCTGACAGCCCATGTTCAATTCCCAATACCCACGGAAAGCCAGGTATACAAAGTGATGCTTGGTTTTGTTTGTTTGTTTGTTTGTTTTCCTAAGGTAAGTTCTCGCTCTAGCCCAGGCTGACCTGGAATTCACTATATAGTCCCAGACTGACCTTGAACTCACGACAATCCTCCTACCTCTGCCTCCCAAGTGCTGGGATTAAAGGTGTGTGCCACTATGCCCAGCAAAGTGGTGCTTGTGTCTGGAGTTTATTTGTAGTGGCAGGAGGCCCTGGTGTGCCCATGCTTTCTCTCTCTCTCTCTCTCTCTCTCTCTTTCTCTCTCTCTCTCTCTCTCTCCCTCTTCCTCTCTGTCTCTAAAATAAATAAATAAAGTAGTTAAAGTAGTTTTTAAAGTCCTAGATGAAAGTGTCTCCCGGCAGGAGAACCCAGCACCCACCCCCTGTATGTTGGTTCTTTGGCGTCCTGCATCTCATTTCCATGGCACAGAGAAGGACTTACACCTTCACCCCGTGGAGTGGACACAACAGACAGCGCCCTCCCACGAGCCACTGCCCTGGGGTCTCTGTGTTTCTATTCAGCCTTAACACCTGCTTCTACCTGCGAGCTGGCACTTAGGATGCCAGTGTTCATTCCTATTTCCACGTCCATCAAGCTGATAGCATTGCCCTGACGACAGGGATGGAGTCCCATGGGTGACTCAGCCTTCATTCTCCATACAGACCAGGAGTCTATGTGCAGCCAGGAAACAGCGCTGGTTTCTGCCAGCACAAGGCACAGTGGAAGCTGGAAAATCACGGTGAGCTGGGAGAGAGGCAGAGGAAGCAGGCTCTGCTCGCAGGACCTGACCTGCTGCTTCTGTCCAGCAAGGCAGGAGCCTCAGACCGCACCCACAGGACCGCAGAGACAATGTGCTTTCCAAAAGACATCTTTCCAACACAGTGAGCTAACAGCACTCACTGAGGGCCAGATGACGAATCCCAAAGACACTTCAAACAAGGTTGTCAAAGACAGTAATCCGGCTGCGCTTACAAAGAGCCAAAATGTTATATAACCTTAAATTCCCAGTACGCCCCTCTCCTAAACCTAAATAATGGCCCTCATAAATTCACATTGCAAGTGGGCTTGCGGACCTTGTAACCTCGTTATGAGCTACATCTCTGAGCGATATTAAAAGAGGGGTTTGCAGCCGGGAAGACGGCTCAGTATTTAAAGGCGCTTGCTTGCAAAGCCTCCCAACGCAGGTTCAGTTCCCAAACTGCCCACATGAGCCAGACACAAAAAGTGACGCAAGTGTCTGGCATTTGTTTGTATCCCCAAAAGGCTATGGTTCCTGTGCACACACACGTATAAATAAAATTAAAAAAATAAACGGGAGATTGTGGTTTCTTAGCAATCTTTAGAGTTGTAACTTGAAAGTCAGCAAATTCCTATTGTAAAGACACTTAATCCTGACTCTCTCCTGAGAAGCCCATATCCCCACAGGTGTGTCTTTTTCCTTGAATCTTTCTACTACCTCCATGAATTAAATCTGTGATTTAATAAACTCTTGCTCCGCTTCTTACTGCCTCATCCTGGAATTCTTTTCTCAGTGACTCCACGAATCTTGGTTTGGTCTGAATGGAGCTCCCAAAGGGAAAAGGGGATTCTAAGCTGCTGTGGGAGGGACTGAGTGGAACCATGCCTCTGTCACTATTCCCAGTGACAACTATATTAGAGTGTGATTACTGAAGAATTCTCCAAAATTCAGTTAATATAGAAATGTATTTCATTTTTTTTTCACAATTATTAGGAAGCAATATCTGGCAATGTTCTTTCTTGGTTGTTTCACCCCCAGTCTGGACAGTATGTGATCAGTACAGCTATGCTTAGAGACAGCTCAGATTTGGAACAGGAAATTTAAGGACAAGGTGATTACATTCAACACATTTCATGCACGTCCCCTGAAATACAAACAGAATCTCCAGTGAAGAATGAGATCAGGATAGGTTAAATGGGACAAACATTGCTAATTTGCTGAGATCTTCATGGGTGTAGTCTCTCTGTAGGCCCATGGTTAAGATTAAACCCATATTAGTGAAGACTTAGACTACACGCCTCAGCATCTTCTGGCTTGTCTATTCTATTTCTCCAGGTCTCACTCTAGCCCAGGCTGACCTGGAATTCACTCTGTAGTCTCAGGGTGGCCTTGAACTCATAGTGATCCTCCTACCTCTTCCCCCTCCCTCCCTCCAAGTGCTGGGATCAAAGGCGTGCAAAACCACGTCTGGCTTTTCTCTAATCTATCTGTTGCCACACACCAAGCTATCTCTCTCTCTCTCTCCCTCCCTCCCTTTCCCTCTCTCTGCATGGGAGCAAACACAGGTTTCTCTAGCCCCTATTCTCTGTGTGTACCCACACACTCGGGCTGGTGCACCCACTTACTTCTTGGGACTCTGGCCTCTCGGGGGCGCATGCTATCTTTTTTACCTTCAATATCCCTTCCTTTCTCTTGGCAAACACAAGTTCTTCCTTCAGAACTCGAAAGACTGTCTGGACCCTTTGGCAGGAGAGCGTGTGGCCCTCTCTTTTGCTCTGTAGATTTTGTTCTTGGAGTTGTTGTTGTTTTTTTTGTTTTTTTTTTTTGTTGTTTTTTTTGTTTTTTGAGGTAGGGTCTCAGTCTAGCCCAGGCTGACCTGGAATTCACTATCTCAGGGTAGCCTTGAACTCATGGTGATCCTCCTACCTCTGCCTCCCGAGTGCTGGAATTAAAGGCGTGCACCACCAAGCCCAGCCTTGTAGATTTGTTCTTGGCAGATAATATGTACATCAGCTATTTGGCCATTTTTTCCCTTAGCTTTATTTGTGGGAAGCAACTATTTTACTTGTCACTAAACTAGTAAGATCCATGCCACCCCAGGAGTCCTTAATAAGTGTTTGCAGAATGACTAATGCAATAATACTACGAATGAGTACTTAGCCTGTTTCATGTTTAAAATAATTAGCATTATTACCTTATTTTACTGTACTAGTCTATTGAAATAGAACCCCAATCTTCCCGTCCAACTCTTGCTTTGACCTCAGTGAGTCAGTGTCTTGAATTGTGGGTGGTTGGACTCAGGTGCTATCGCACAGGTCACATATCCTGGCTGCCTGGAGTGGACATCATGTGACGTTTAACTTTTATATTCTGGATTCATCTGATGCCTTGATTCATCATTCCATGGGGTTCTCTTTGCTCTGTTAGGTCCCCTGAACTCTGACCATGGTCCTTCTCCAAGCAGTCACCCTGCAGCCACCGTAATGACTTCGTCCCCTAGGCAGAGAATAGACACCGTTCTCTGAGAACGCATCTGTTTAATTCTATTTTAGAGTGCCTTGTTTATTCCTTGCTCTCCTGCCTGAGAGCATATGATTTCATGATTTTTTTTGAGTGAACTACTTTCTATTTTATTCTCAAAGAATTAGAATATCTTGTACCTCAGAGATGCTTTAACACAGTCTGACACAGAAGCTGTCTCAGCACTGTGGTTCAACCTGAGGAGAAAGTTTGGCTCTAGAGCCCCTGAAGTTGGGTCCTTATTCAATTTTAAAAAACTGGTGAAATAGACATAACCTAAAATTTAAATTCTTACCTATTTTTGAAGGGTCTCACTTTAGCCCAGACTGACCTGGAACTCACTCTGTAGGTCAGGCTGGTCTTGAACTCATGGAGATCCTCCTACCTTGGCCTCCAGGGTGCTGGGATTAAGGTGTGCCCCACCACATCCTGCTTCCTTGTCCATTTTGAAGTGTAGAATTCAGTGACATTAACCATCTCTCCATAGAACACTTCCATCTTGAAAATGGAAAATCTCATTAATCAATAATTCTCGCCTCCCCCAGATCCCATAGCTACTATCCGATTTGCCAGCTCTGTGAATTGGTTGACTACTATCCCGCCTTGTTTAAGAGAACCAATAGGATTTGCCCTGGGTTCATGTGTCATAGTATATGTCCGAATGTCATTCCTTTCTCCAGCTGCATAACATTCTCTTGTGTGTTACCACATTTTCTGTGCCCATTCATCCATGGGCACCCTTCGGTTCCTTCCACAGTTTGGTCACTTAAGAGTTCTGCTGGGACATAAATATCTGTTTGAGTCCTTACCTCCCATTTTGGGGGGACGTTTATACCCAGAATTGAGACTGATGGATCATTTGGGAACTGAACTTTTGATTTTTGGAATAATTTCTGTTCCATTTTCCACAGTGACCACACTGTTTTCACATTCTCACAAATGGTGTACATGGGTTCCTGCTTCTCCATAGCATCTGGTTTTTGTTGTTGATGTTATTTTTTGTTGTTGTTTGTGGTAGTAGCCATGCTGATGGGTGGGAGGCTTTTAACCAACTTTACCCTGCTGAAACCTTTCATTTAAGGACCATGATGCCTTGTTTTGTAATTTAAATGCACAGCAAAATCACACCTAGCCATCTGGGAAAGACATGACAGACTAGCCCTCTGAGGTCAGTTTCATGAAAACGGAAGTGAAATCACGATGGGGGGGGGGATCCAGAGCTGGACAGCAGCCACACCCACCCTTGAGAGCTGAGGGGAGATGGCTAGTGTAGAGATGGTTCACCCTAACCAGGACTGCCCAGATAGACCTTGTCTCAGAAACCCAAAATAAAAATGAGAGAGGGGGGGGTGGGGAAGAGAGATTAGTATATGTTTTGCTTTGTATTTTTCAAAGTAACAATTTGGGTATTAGGCTTGTGTTGTGTGGCCTTGAATAAATGGTTTTCTGTCTTGTCCTCCATCCGGATAGTGTGACATACTATGGGATATTTCTGTCCCTATGAGTTGGATCAAGTTCAGCCACAGGTATGAAACTTGACCCTGAACTGCTCCTCCTGCCTCCACCTCCCACGTGCTGGGGTGACAGGCAAACACCAGGCTCAGTAACTATCTTTTTAGCTTTATTAAGAAACTACCAAATGTTTTCAAAATGACTGTTTTCTGACATTTTCAGCAGCAGTGATGGGGATTCCCGTCTCTCCTCAGGCTTACCTCGAGCTCGTCATCTGTCTTCTTGACCTGAGAGTCCTTGTGTCCCACCGTGGCTCTGTTGAGTCTCTTCTCCCAAGAGAGTTGGCCCCCAGCACGTGGTGTTAGGTTAGAGAACCTTCCAGTCAAATCCCTAACCAGTTCTCACATTGAGTTGCCACATTCTTGTGACCTTTATATGTTTTTTAAAAGCATTATTTATTTATTTATTTATGCCTGTAACCCATTTTTGTGTGTGTGCACGTCATATATGCACAGGCACACGTGTGTGCAGCATGTGTGTCCATGTGTGCACATGTGTGTGGAGGCCAAAGGTCGATGTTGCTTATCTTCCTCAGTACGCACCATCTTTTAAAAAATATTTTACTTGGTTAATTATCTGCAAGCAGAGAGATAAGACAGACAGACAGACACACACACACAGACAATGGACACACCAGGGCCTCCAGCCACTGCAAACGAACTCCAGACGCATGAGCCACCTTTTGAATCTGGCTTTACATGGAAACTGGGGAATTGAACTCGGATCCTTCTGCTTTGCAGGCAAATGCCTTCGCCGCTAAGCCATCTCTCCAGCCCACTTTCTCTAGTTTTAAGGTTATTGATCCGAGATATTTCTTTTTCAATGTAGCCATTTGCAACTCGAAATTTTCCTATAAACATTGATTTTTCTCTAAGATTTGACTCTAAGCTGAATCCCATAAAATTTAAATGTCTTTGTTTTCATTTACTGGAAAGAATTACCAATGTCCCTTGTAATTTCTTCATTCATCTATGGATATTTCGGATTATGCTTCTTAATTTTCACCTATTACTGAGTTTTTAAAATTTCCTTCAGCTACTGACTTCTAGTTTCATTCACTGTGGTTGGAGAATGCACTTGGATGATTCTAATACTTTTATAACATTACACACTGGTTATTCAGATATCTTTATGTGCACTTGATAAGAATGTGAATTCTGTTGTTATTGGGTGGAGTGTTTTATAAATATCTGTTAGATGTCGTTTATAGAGCTATCAAGGCTTCTGCTAATCACTGGCCTCGTGTCCATCTGTTTTATCCATTATTTAAGGTGTGTTATGACTGTAGGAGGGACTCACTAATGGAGCCCCGGCCCAGCCTGCATGGGCTCTGGGTTTAGTCTCCAGCACCACAAATCAATCTATTAATTAACCAATTAATTAAATTACAAAGTAGGATATTGGGTAGTGGGAACATAAGAGTCTAACCTGATGGGAACCAGTATGCAATATGTTTAAAAAATAATTTTTAAGTAGGATATTGATGTCTCCAACTATTATTATTGGAATGTTCATTTGGTCCTTTCATTTTGTCCATTTTTGCTTCATGTGTTTTGAGTCTGTTGCTAGATGCATACATGTGCATGATTATTATATATATTTAATTTGACTTTTACCTTTAACTAATTTTTTTAAATTTTATATTTGGGTTTTTCAAGGTAGGGTCTACCTCTTGCCCAGGCTGACCTAGAATTCACTATGTAGTTTCAGGCTGGTCTTGAACTCATGCGATCCTCCTACCTCTGTTTCCCAAGGGCTGGGATTAATGGCATGAGCCACCACAAATGCCTGGTTTATAACTCAGTTTTTGAGCTAGAGTTTCTTATATCCTAGGCTGGCCTTGATCTTCCTATACAGCCAAGGATGACCTTGAAGTTCTGATTCTCCTGCCTCCGATATGGATTAGCGTCTGCAAGATAGCTTTCTTTTCCAGATAGTCAGTTACAGCCCAAAGAACATGGATGCCACCCTGTTCTGGTAAGACAAGAACTCAAGTCTGACTCAGTCTGAGTCAAGACGGCAACAAGGAGCAGCTTCTGTCAGCTCTTCCTGAACTCCCAGGCTTGGCACCTGTGGGTGGGCCCCCTCTGAGTCTGGGTCCTCCTTGACTTGGTAATGAGGCTCATCCCAATGGATGTTCATTTCTGAGAAGACCTGATCCAAGCCCCCAGGTGGAATTTCTGCTCTTTCCCTCTCTCCTGACCAAGAGCTGGAGGCGAGGGGAGAACTCCTCTTCTCTTGAGAGCTTTTCTCTTATTTTTACTCTTTCTTTGACTACATGTTTCCTAATTTACCCTCCTCCATGCCTGAATTTTTTAATTCTTTGCTAATCCTAGACAGAAACTTCAAAGCTCCTGACTCGGTGATTGGAGGGATCTTTGAGAGTCGTGAGCTTGGGGAGCTCCAAGCGGACCCAGGGCCCTGCACCTCCTGAGTGTGGGATTACAGCCTGCACCACCATGACCCATTCGTTCATGCACTGCTGAGGGCTTTACCTGGGCCTCCCTGCATGTGAACAAGCACTGTTCCACCTGAGCTCCCTCCAACTCAGACCTTGATATTTTATCTCTAGTAAATGTGTCTTTTGTAACCAGTTTTTAACCCACTTCTTCCAAACCTAGGAGTCAGCCCAGTTCTTTTCTAAATCACTTGCATCATCTATTTTTTCGACCTTGTATAACTTGTGACTTATTTGTATCTGTGAATCGAAAAGTTATCATTTGGTTTATATTCATTTAGTTCTATGTCAATCCCTGCATTTTTAAACAGTACACATGTGGTCAGAGGACAGTCTGAAGGTGCCCTCTCCTTTCACCTTCTTTTGAGACACTGCGGGCATCAGTCCAGCTGGTCTGCCAGTGTCTAGCTTCCTCCCGGCTCTTTGCCACTGGGATCACAGATGCATCTGGCACTTTGTGTCTGGCTGTATGTTGGAGGTGGGGAGAATTGAACTTGGGGCTGCAGGTTTGCAGGCAAGTGGCTTTACCTGTTGAGCCATCTCTCAGATCCCTGACCTTATTATATCTTTTTATATTTTTAAATATTTTATTTATTCATTTTCAAGCAGAGATATGCAGAGAGAGAGAGAAAGTGAGCGAGCGAGCGAGCGAGAGAGAGAGAGAGAGAGAGAGAGAGAGAGAGAGAGAGAGGAAACACCAGGCTTCCGCCTTGTGCATCTGGCTTATGTGGATACTGGGGAATTGAACCCGGGGCCTTAGGCACTGGAGGCAAGTGCCTTAATCACTGAGCAATTTCTCCAGCCCCTGACCTTATATCTTTTTTTTTTTTGTTTGTTTGTTTTTTGTTTTTTCGAGGTAGGTTCTCGCTCTAGTCCAGACTGACCTGGAATTCACTCTGTAGTCTCAGGGTGGCCTTGAACTCACGGCAATCCTCCTACCTCTGCCTCCCCAGTGCTGGGATTAAAGGCATGCGTCACCACGCCCGGCTCTGACCTTATATCTTAAGAGTTGATTTTACACTTGATCTTAGCCAATAGGCCAAGAAGTGATAAGAGTAGATTTTAAAATTCAGTTTCATGTGCTATTTATATACACACCCAAGAAGAAGGAAGAAGAAGAAGAAGAAGAAGAAGAAGAAGAAGAAGAAGAAGAAGAATCATCATAGGAAATTCTAAAGAATTTCAGTTCCCTGTAGTTGGGAGTATGTAAGGCCTGAAAGGAAAATGAACTTTAAGCCACAGAACGCAAGGGTCTGGCAGCTTGAACGTGTACTGGTCCCCTTGGCCCGCGACTCTGTTCCTTACGCTGTCACTGAGCGTGCTTGGTGCCAAATGATCCTCCCAGTCAGCAAACCAAGTCTGAATTTAATGTTGGAACACTTTCCTTCTTTCCCTGGACGTTTTCGTTTAAGAACCCTTTCCTCTGAAATGGCGTTGCAACCTTTCCTGGTGGCCTAGCAAGAACACTGAGGTGTGGCCCATGACTCATTCTGTGTAACTAACTCATTCCAGGAGCTGAGCAGTGTCCGCATGTGTAAGACATGGAACACCAGATGTCAAAAAGTCAATGTTTATTTATGAGAGGAAACACGTGTCATTGAATCATTAACTCTCAGAAGCAGTGGTTGAACTTTTGGATCATATGAATTAAAAATCTTCCTTCTTTTTTTTTTATTTTGGAGTGGGGATTATTTACTAGAAACTTGGGGTTTCAATGTTACCTGTAAAACTGACCTTGGAAGTTCAACTGTTAATAATTTCCCGCCCTGCTCTGAGAGTCACTTTTGAACCTTACCAGGATTGTACCTGGGTGGGTCCTACTGAGGTGTGTACTCTTAAAGTAGGGAGTAGCCCGTGTAGGCAGGAAGATGCCAGATGGCAGAACCACACAGAAGCAATGGTTTAGAAATGTTTCACTCTGGGAACAAAAGGCCCCCAGACCTTTATCATTCAAAACGGAGAGCAAGGGGCTGGAGAGATGGCTTGTTTGGTAAACTGTTAGCCACGCAAGCATGAGGACCTGAGTTCAAATCCCTAACATGCACATCCAAGGTATGCACACCTATAATCCCAGCACTGGGGAGGCCAAACCAGGAGGAATCCTGAAGCTCCCTGACTAGACAGACAGTCTAGACAAATCAGCAAGCTCCAGGTTCAGTGAGGGTCTCGGTCTCAAAAATAAGGTGTGCTCTGATTGGCTATGAGACCCACTCAGTGGGAGAGAATTCATGTCTGGTACCAATAACCAATCAGAAGCCTAGAGCCTGGATGATCAAACACCCTAGAGGAAGGCTTCCAGTGTTCTTTGGCTAAATGGAGAGGTCATGCCCATCAAAAGTCATTATTTATTTATTTATTTATTTTTCAAGGTAGGGTCTCGCTCTAGGCCAGGCTGACCTGGAGCTCACTCTGTAGTCCTAGGCTGGGCTGGAACACACAGAGATCCTCCTCCCTGGGCTCCCACTAAATGCTGGGATTAAAGGTGTGTACCACCACTCCAGGTTTTAAAAGTCTTTTAAGTGTATATGTTTATTCCCTTTGATGCATGCCACTCACTCTTGGTTAAAGAAACTGATTTTTATAGTTGGCAATGAATACAGGGAGACTCAAGACCCATCAGTGCAGTAAGAAAAGAAAGCCGTCTGCCAGTAATCTCTATGACATCTGCCAGGACTGAGGAAACATCTCAGAGGAAGTGGTGGATTAAACACGAGGGCTGCTCTCACAGCTAGCCTGACAACCTCCTCCAGGGAGGTGGCGGTAGACACTGAGGAGACTTAAAACTCATCAGAGCAGAAAATCAGAGGCTGCTGGGAGCTCAACACTAAAGGAGACTTCTAACATGCCTTCCGAGGCTCAGGGAACATTGTGGAAGAGGGGATAGAAAGAATGTAAGAGACACAAGGTGGAAAGGCATATTGTGAAGTGTTGCTTCCCACCACAGGAACCAACGGGTGCTATCATGACCCCACAGTGATTATGGAGACCCCACCGAGGAGCACTCTAAGGAAAGAGGACTGAAAGGATAAATAACCTGATGAAAATAGGAACAATTTGTAATATGTTCATATTGTAAAGTTCCCAATAAAATATTATAAAAAATGAGGCAGGGCTCAGCAGTTAAAGGTGCTTGCTTGCAAAGCTTAACAGCCCTGGTTCAATTCTTCAGTACCCACGTAAAGTCAGATGCACAAAGTGGTGCATGCATCTGGAGTTTGCAGTGGCAATAGGCTCTGGTGTGCCCATTCTCTCTCTCTCTCTCTCTCTCTCTCTCTCTCTCTCTCTCTCATCTTGCAAATAAATAAACAAAAGTGTAAAAAAATAAGATGGAGGAACTGGAGAAATGGTTCGGAAGTTAGAGGTACTGGCTTATAAAACCTGCCAGCCTGGGTTCAATTTATTAATACCCATGTAAAGCCAAATGCACAAAGTGTCTGATGTGTCTGGAGTTTGTTTGCAGGGGCAAGAGACTGTGCAGCACCTGTTCTCTCTCTCTCTCTCTCTCTCTCTCTCTCTCTCTCTCTCTCTCTCTCTCATAAATAAATAAATAAAAATAAAGTAGGGAGTAATTGAAGAAAACACTTAAGGTTGGCCACATGAACACCTATGTGCACCCACACAAACATGCATATGTACTTACACACACACACACACACACACACACACATGCAGACACAGGACAAAGGGTGGAACTGAATTTTCCAATGCTGGGATTATAGGTTTGAGCCACCATGCCCAGCTAAGAACATGGTTCTGGGAACTAGCATTTAATTAATGCTTCACTCTTACATGTTCATTGTAGAGTATTTTGAATAATATAACAGAAAAGAAGAAAGTAAATTTATTCATAACCATTATTAAAATGCAATTCCTGTTATGTTTGGAATTTATCTTTGAATTTATATATTTATTCCAGCAATGAAATTTCGGTGTATACCTAACAGTAACCAGCATACCACCATGCAGTTTATCCCTATTGCATTTGGCATCTTATTTGATAAATAGACTCAGCTTCTGTGTGTGTCCTGGCAGGGTTATTTTTTGGGTTTCTCTAGCCCAGGCTGACCTGGAATTCACTATGCAGTCTCAGGGTGGCCTCAAACAAAATACAATGTAACAAGCAAGGGAACATTTTATTCCCAAAGTTATGTCTTTGGTATCTTCTTGGGAATAGCTCTGAATACAAGGGTCTGGACCATTTTTCAAGACTTGTAATAGATATTGCCAAGGAAATGTTTTTGTGTCAATGTTATTTGTAGAACAAAGAAGCTTTATCACCATCTGATATTTTTCTATAATGTGAACCTTTAATTTAGGATACAGAGTAATTGTGTTGCTAATTTGTAGTTTAATCTGGAATGTTCCCCAAATGTGCTATGTTAAAGGATTGGTCTTGCAAAGTAGTGCAAACTTCAAAGAGATGGAATAAAAAAAGATGTTTTAAAACTTTTTTTTGAGGTAGGGTCTCACTCTATCCCAGGCTGACCTGGAGCTCATGACTCAGAGTGGTCATAACTCTGTTCTACCATCCTCCCTTCCCCCCAACACTGTTCTTTAATCTTTCCAACTAGTATCGCTTTTATTTCAATGTCATTACTTTAAAATCTATCATCTATCTATCTATCTATCTACCTTCTATCTATCTATCATCTATCTATCATCTATCTATACTATCTATCTATTTTTTTCAAGGTAGGGTCTCGCTCTAGCCCAGGCTAACCTGGAATTCACTATGCAGTCTCAGGATGGCCTCAAACTCAGAGTGATTCTCCTACCTCTGCCTCCTGAGTGCTGGGATTAAAGGCATTTGCCACTACGCAAACAGAGAGACAGAAAGAGAACGAGTGCACCAGGGCCTCCAATCACTGCAAATGAACTCCAGATGCATGTGTCACCTTGTGCACCTGGCCTTATGTGGGTACCTTGGAACCAAACCCAGGTCATGAAGTTTTGCAGACAAAGGCCTTAACCACTGAGCAATTTTTCCAGCTCCAATGTTATCATTTGATTTTAAAAATCCCTCCTGTTATTACAGATCTTGTGTAGGCAGCCTCTCGGAGATCATGAAGGCCACCATCACTTGGTGTCTGGAAGACAGGATTTCCAAGCTGTCTCCCCTTTCTCTGGCTTTTACATTGTTTCAGCCACCTCTCCTGCAATGGACCCTGAGTCTTGGAGGGTATGCTAGAGATGTGTCGCTTAGTGCTGAACTGTCGCAGTTAGCTTCTAGTTACTGAGACAAACACCAGAGCAGGAGCTTATGGGAGGAAAGGGTTTATTTCAGGCTTACAGTTTCCACGGGAGGCTTCATCATGGAGGAAGAAGCTAGCTCACTTCATCCCACATCCACAGCAGAGAGACTCTGAACACACATCTGAGATGGCAGAAAAGCGAAGGATCTTAGGTCCCCAAGGATATGTTCTTGAAGGGGATTGTGGGTCCTGTCTCTTCCTCTTTGTGAAAAGTTTCCTTCACTGCCTGTTCCCCACTGCCATACACGGTCTCACCAAAAGCCCCAAAGCAATAGGGCCAACCCCCTATGGACTGAAACACCTAAAACTACCAGCCCAAACAGACCTTTCCTCTCTATAAGCTGCTAATCACAACTGCTTGTTAGAGTAACAGCAAGACGCCTCCTCTTGGCGTGTTCCTTCCTCAACTCTAGGCTTTGAGGTCTCAGAAACTTGTCTGACAGTCATGGGAACACTGCGAAAGACAATGCCATTGTTTGTGTTTCTTCCTTAAAAAATTAATTCTGTAAGTATTTTTTAAGTCTCAATGTCCAGTGAAGGCTGTTATAGGTTAAAATTCACTCTGCAGGAACTGGAGAGATGGCTCAGTGGTTAAAGGCACTTGTTTGCAGACCTACAAGCCCGAGTTCCATCACCTAGGTAACACTGGATGCAAGGTGGCACAGAGACCCATGCACGCCCATGACTGCGGACACTGGAATTGGGACAATCAGGAAGCTTCCGGGAAGCAGTGTCAAAAATAATGAAAGAAGCCTCATCTCAGAAGAAGGTGGACAGAGAGAAGAGACACTTTGAGGTTGTCATCAGACTCCACACACGCACTGGGCCATCACCACCCCCCAAAACACACACACACATACATGCACAAGTAAATAAATATAAAAATTTAAAAATCCATACTGTAGTATCTTTTTCTGGGCCCTTCCCTATCCCCATCATATACAAATTGTAAGACATGTGTCTGAAGAATGATCTAGAATGGGGTTGGAAGGAGACACAGTAGGGGGTATTTGAACATATCTTAGGTCCTTATTCCCTTGTTGGCTGCAGGCATTGCGAGGCATGCTGAATTCACCATCAACACAGGTGCAGCCCTCGGAAAGTTCTGGACAATGTCAACATGAACAACAAAGGGATCAGTTTGACTATGCATTTAAGTCTCAGGGTTTCTTCAGAAAAGGAATTAACTAGCCGGGCATGGTGACTCACGCCTTTAATCCCAGCACTCAGGAGGCAGAGGTAGGAGGATCACCGTGAGTTCAAGGCCACCCTGAGACGACATAGTGAATTCCAGGTCAGCCTGGGCTAGAGTGAGACTCTACCTCGAAAAAACAAAAATAAATAAATAAATAAATAAATAAATAAAAGGAATTAACTGATTGCTGAGTGGTAATAATATACTTCCTGGTCAGTAAGCACCACCTGCACATTGGCAGGCTTATCAGGACTTGTGAAATATCCAGTCATACTTCCTGTGTTGGTTTAGAAGGCGGGGAAGCGGTGCGTGTACTTATGTCTGCTGTGTGACATAGAAAGTCTTATTTGGTTCCCTATTGCATTAATCACCTGTCATTCGCATTCCTAAAACCACATTCTACCTATACATTTAAAAAAAGCCCTTAAAGTCAAAAGTGGTTTTTTAGGTAATAATATTTTTAAATATTTTATTTATTCATTTTCAAGCAGAGAGATGAGAGAGAGAGAGAGAAAGAGAGAGAGAGAGAAAGAGAGAGAGAGAGAAAGAGAGAGAGAGAGAGAGAGAGAGAGAGAGAGAGAGAGAGAACACCAGGGCCACCACCTTGTGGGTCTGGCCTATGTGGGCACTGGGGAATTGAATCCGGGGCCTCAGGCACTGGAGGCAAGTGCTTTAACCGCTGAGCCATCTCTCCAGCCCAGTAATAATATTTTTTAAGGCTAAAAAAACTGGCACTATCAATGTATATAGTAAATGATCTTTGATAACAAGTTTGTAGTTTAAGGACGATATATTGCTTTAAGATAGAAATAAAGTCTTGATTTTAATTTAAAGAAGGATCATTTTAGTCAGCATGGTAGAGGGCCATAGTGAGTTCCAAGTCAGCTGGACTCGAGTGAGATTCTGCCTCAAAAACAAAAAACAACAACAAAAAAAGAAAGATCATTTTCCATCTTTTGATGGTTAGGTCACAATATTGTACATTGAGTTATAAATATCAATGTTCCTTTTCAGGTAGGATTCCTGTTAAAAGCATGTCATCTTCAAATGTGGCCACTTCTCACTATGATGCTTGTTACCATGGCAACATGTTGGACTATACCTCCAGTTTTATAAGGAAAGGTAATGGTGATACAATAAGCGCAAACTTATTTTCTTACTCACTTTGAAAGAAATGTATCATTTCATTAAATGAGATGACTTGGCTGGTATGAATTTTTTTGGGGGGTTAATCAAAAGATTTATTTTGTCAGATTGATAGAAAGTAAATTTTACCTTAGGATTCTAATATTTCTATATTCTTATTTTTTAAATTTTTTAATATTTTATTTATTCATTTTCAAGCAGAGAGATACAGAGAAAGAGAGAGAGAGAGAGAGAGAGAGAGAGAGAGAGAGAGAGAGAGAGAGAGAAAGAGAGAACACCAGGGCCACCAACTTGTGGGTGTGGCTTATATGGGACCTCGGGAATTGAACCCAGGGCCCTAGGCACTAGAGGCAAGTGCCTTAACTGCTGAGCCATCTCCCCAGCCCTTATTTTTTTAATTTTTAAAATATCTTTATTATCCATAATTAGATACATTGTATGAGCAAATCTTATGATGGTGCCCATATTTCCCTCCTCCCTGTCCCAAATCCATTGGGGATTCTTCTCTGTGGGCATTCTGGATCAGTCCATGTGGCAAGGTGTTATGAATTGCTCTAGAGGTAGCCAGTCCACCTCCTTTCCCGCTTAGTGTGTTGTTGCTGAAGGGGGTAATGTCTCTGGACATTCTCCTCCACCATGGCTCTTAAAATCTTTCCACCCCCTCTTCCACTCAGTTCCCTGATTCATGGTGGATGAGTTTTAAGTCTGCTTTATTGTTGAGATCTTAAGTGTCTCTAGACTTCTGCTTTGGGTTGTGTTGGGTATCATTGGTGCCTGTCTCCATTGACTTTTCATGGGTTATCTGGCTTTCTGTGGTGGTAGATCTCTTGTTTATCTCCCCACTTTCTCATAGGTTTCATTTGGGCTCTGTATGATTGGCCAGGGATAGTTCATCTCCTGTCAGGATGTCAGCCATCATCCAATGCCTTGTTGGTGGAATTGGGTTGTCCTTAGCTCTCTCAATGCCTTCTGAAAAATACAAACAGAATCTCCACTGGAGAGTGAGATCAATATAGGTTAAATGAGACAAACATTGTTATTTTGGCAAGATTCTAATGGGTGTAGCATCTCTGTAGCTCTCTAGTAGTAGGAATTTCCCCTAGGATCCTGGGCTCTTGGTCCCCATAAGATTTTGCCATGGATCCCAGTTCCAGTTAAGGGCTCCTTGTCACTGATCTCTTAGCCAATCAGTAAGCTGTTAATTACCCTCTTTGGTTTAGCACCACTATTGCACAGATGAGCATTTCTTGACTTGCTGGTCTCTTCCATACAGCTGTGTGTTCAGATTTCTTGTGACAACTGTCTATATTGTCTATCAGTGGTCTCTGCTTTCTCCAAATATCATTGACCAATTTCCCCTGGCATGCAACACCTTCTAGTGCTACACATGCTACCATCTGGGAGCTGGTTACCATTCTGGATCTCGCAGGGTCTCTGTATTTTGCAATGATTTTCTGTGGTTTCTTCAGCAATAGGATTTTACCTTTGGCCTGGGGTGGGTATTCAAGAGCTTTGTCAAATGCCTGTCTAGTTTTAGGGACCTCATGGGCCTCTTTCATCAACAGCTCATTGTGGGAAGGAACCATTGATTGGGACAGGGAGATGCAGGTCTGATCAATTTTTCATGGGGTTAGGCTTCCTCCCATTCTATTTATGGCCCCTCTTACTGGCACAATGCCCCCCCACACTTCCTCAGGAGCTTATTGTATGAAAGTAAGGAATTATTTATGGTATCGCTTAGCTTATTGTATGAATCTCCCCACCCTCCCAGTTCCTTCCATCCCCTCTACAATCTCTCAATTCACCTGTCAGGTTTGGTTAGAGTTTAAGCTTAACCTGGTTAGGAGCCACATACGAGGGAGAATATGTAGTGTTGGTCTCTGTGTTCTTGTTTGAGGTCGCTAAGTATGATCTGCTCCAAGTCTGTCCATTTTTCTTTAAATTTCACTATGTCATTTTTCCTTTCAGCTGAGTAGAATTCCATCATGTAAATGTACCACAACTTTGATATCCATTCGTCCAGAGATAGGCATTTGGGTTGATTCCAATTTTTAGCTATTATGAATTGAGCTGCAAAAAATATGATTGAGCAAATGTCTCTGTGCTGAAATGAGGAATCTTGAGGGTAGATGCCTAGTAGGTCTGTTGGTAGCTCTATATCCATCTTATTCAGGAGCCTCCATGCTGCTTTCTGTAGTGATTGTACCAGTTTGCAACCCCATAGCAGTGAATGAGGGTTCCTTCCCCCCCATCCTCACCAGTATCTATTGTTGGATTTTTTAATGATTGCCATTCTGACTGGAGTAAGGTGGAATCTCATTGTGGTTTTGATTTGCATTTCCCTGATGATTAAGGATGATGAACACTTTCTTAAATGAGAACTGGCCATTTGTGTTTCCTCCTCTATGAATTCTCTGTTGAGATCCATGCCTCATTTTAAGCTGGGTGTGGTGGCACAAATCTTTAATCCCAGCAGAGGTAGGAGGATCACAGTGAATTCCAGGCCAGTCTGAGGCTACAGAGTGTGTTCCAGGTTCAGCCTGAGCTAGAGTGATACCCTACCTCCAAAACCCATTATATATATATATATATATATATATTTTTTTTTTTTTTTCTTGTGGATCCTCCTACCTCTGCCTCCCAAGTGCTGGGATTAAAGACACGCACCACCATGCCAGGCAAAGAATACGTTAAAATCGTGTGTCAAACACTGTATGCCAAATCCTTACAAAAATCATCTTTCCTTTCAAGGGTAATTAAGCATTCAAATGAGAAGATGGCCCTTCCAACTTACAAAAGGGTGGAGTAGAGAGAAGGAGCTCTGAGAACCGATGGGGAGGTTGGCTTGCTGGTCTAGAGCTGGCTGGACCAGGACACTGAGTAACAAATAGCACCACGCTGGCCAGTGTCTCTCTCAGCTCTGCAGCTCAGGTCCCTTGGCAACTTTCCCTGGTTGCCTCCTTTCTTTATTTCTCTCTCTTTTCTATCTCCCAACTCATTTGCTACTGAGACTCAAACCCAAGGTCTTGTGTATGCTGAACTCACACTGACCACTGAGCTACACCCCCAGCCTCCCATGTAATTTTTAGGGTAGCCTCCAATCCAGCCTTATCCCCCCCTCTTCCTCAACCCTCGTGTCTTCCTGGTCGCCACATTTGACTGGTGCCAACAGAGAGTGGCCCAAATCTGGCTCCTTTCTCTCAAGTCCCTTCTGCTATTGTGACATTAGGCTTCTGCACATCTCCCTTCTTACCGCTGGTCTTTAAGGGCTGGTGAGCACTGTCAGTGCCAAGACTGGATAGAGTGTATGTAGCCTGAGTTTGGGGGCAAAAATAGTACCCCCAACAGCCTAGACTTGACCACCTACCCCAACCTGCCAAGTGGAGACAGATATTGGTGAGAATATGTGAGGAGATTTAATCCCTGTGGCCACACTGAGAATGACATCAAGGGATCCGGTGTGACCACAATTCCAGTTTGGGGGCACTGATGTTTCAGGGGGACACAGGTTTCCAAGCACAATCATGAAAGTACCTTATGTGCAGGCTCTCTTTGCTCTAAAATGCTATGCCACTTCTGTACTCTTGGCTGCCAGGGGGTCACATGTGCCCTGGCTGGGGGTATGATCTTCAGCCCCCCAGGGACTTGCTTTTGCCACACAAAATTACTGAGACTTTGAATCAGTGTCACATTATTGAGATTTTTTTTTTGTTTGCTTGTTTTTCAAGGCTGGGTCTCACTCTAGCCCAGGCTGACCTGGAATTCACTCTGTAGTCTCAGGCTGGCCTCGAACTCCCGGTGATCCTCCTACCTCTGCCTCTCAAGTGCTGGGATTAAAGGCGTGTACCACCACACCCGGCTAAACCTTCCCTTTTGAAGTTGTTTTTGTCAGCTGTTTGTAGCATCAATGAGAAAGGTATCCTCATCAGTGATGACTGGCCTAGATGTGGTGTTGGGAATTTGTATAATAGTGGAATTGAATTCATAATGATAAAAACAATGTTGAGGGGACAGGTGTGGTGGCCCACTCCTTTAATCCCAGCACTCGGGAGGTAGAGGTAGGAGGATCATCCCAAGTTCAAGGCCACATTAATGCTACTCTCACTTTTGATTAGAGAAGCTTCTCTCATCAGATGGTGGTGACCACCGACAAGACTCAAAACTCTGTGAATGCTGTGAAGAAGTGACAGTGGAGTGTTCAGCACTAAGTGACACGTCTCTGTCACTCACTCCAAAGCTCAGGGACTCTTGTGGAAGAGGTGGTGGAAAGAATGTAAGAGCCAAAGGAAGAGAAGGAGTGTTCTGTAACACTGTCTTCAGACACAAGTGGCTGTGGTATTCATGACCCCACAGTGGCTAACACTACCTACATGAGACCTTTGTCCTAGGAGGGAAAATGATGACATCAAATGAGATTAGTATTTCTTCAAGCATATGCCGTCTTCTGGACTGTCAAACCCGAAACACTTGGGGGGGGGCAGGATAACATCACTGCCGATCAGCAGTTTGTGGTAATTTCCAGCCAGCCCTGCTCAGAAGTCGAGATGATCCCCGAGAGTGGGCTGTTGCAGTCAGCTTTCTTATTGCTGCGCAGATAGAACCCAAGCAAAGGCGGCTTGTGGAGGAATGGGTTTATTTGGCTTACGGACTCCAGGGGAGACTCCATCCTGTCAGGGAAAATGATGGCATGAGCAGAGGGCTGGACATCACCTCCGCCACAGCACTGCAAACAGCGACAGGAAGGTGTGCCAAACACCGGCAAGGGGAAGCTGGCTTATAACCCCATAAGCCCGCCCCTGACAACACAGCTTCATCAAGGTTGTAAAACCCAATCTGCCATCAGCTGAGGATCGATCTATCAGAACACATTCAATTGTTTGTGGGGGACACCTGGATCAAACCATGACATGGGCTTTGGGCTGACAGATGAAAACCACAATACTCTTCTCTTCAGTGGAATGACAATTGTGCCGTCACCGACATTGCGTCGTGCTGTCTTCCATGGAATGGCATCATTTAAGTGTATGCACGGAGCTGTGAAAACAAGACCTATTTTCTGTGAGCCTGGTAAACCCTCTAAGCACATACTAATTAGTTTGCCTTTTAAAAGAGTAATGTCATGGAATCTAAGAAGTGTTGCTGCAAGTGAGCTTGGAGAAAGTTCTAGAACTCTAGAAGCAACGAGAGAGCAGGCCTAGGCTCTTGTAATGACTCCTCTGCCTGTGTGGGTGCTCATGGTAAGTTGAGGAACACGCGGATGTCAAGCTGACAGTCAAGAGCATGGCCTGCACCTGTTCTGTGTGTTCTGTGGTCTTCAGGCAACCTTCCCCACAGCTGCTGTCAGGATACGAAAGGTTGAGTGACTTTTGCAACTGACGATACTAAGTCTGTGGAAGTTTCTGGACAAACAAACCTAATATATGAACAACGGTCAGAGACTGTTGTGTAGCAGGGTAAACTGTTGTAGTCACCTTCTTGTTGCTGGAACAAAGAACCCAACCGAAAGCAGCTGATGGGAGGAAGGGTTTCCTCTGGCTTACAGTCTTGAGGAGGAGTTCCAGGATGGCAGGGAAAGCATGGCATGAGCAGAGGCTGGATGTCACCTCTGCCACAGCAGGAAGAAAATAGGAGAAAGAGGGGACTAGAGAGATTGCTCAGCAGTTAGGGTGCTTGCCTGCAAAACTTAGCAACTCAGGTTCAACTCCCCAGTACCCATGTAATGTCCAACACACAAAGCAGCACATGTATCTAGAGTTCCTTTGCAGTGGCTGGAGACCCTGGCATCCATTCTCTCTGTGTGTGTGTGTCTGTCCTCTCTCTCTCTCTCTCTCTCTCTCTCTCTCTCTCTCTCTCTCTCTGCTTGCAAATTAAAAAATAAAAGAAATAGCAGCAAGAGAGTGAGCCCAACTATGGCAAGAGGGAGCTATAACACCTCTAAGCCTGCCCCCGACGACACACCTTCTCCAGCAAGACTCCACCTTCCACACTGTCACCAGCTGGGGACCAAGCATTCAGAACATATGATTTATCAGGGGACATTGGATTCAAACTGCCACAGTAATCTAAAAAATGTTCCTGACCTTGGAAATAATCTCCAGCTGAGGAGATGTTACACACAGACAGGAAAGGGATCGACGTAACTGAATGCAAGTTGAAGAAAGGTTAACTTCCTTTATCCTATAAATGCCAAAACGTAACAGAAAATACCTAGTTGGTAGTTACCAGAAATGACTTTATCAGTGATTTCTCTGACAAAAAAAATATATATTTCTGAAAACCTGGGCTCTTCACCTAAGAGTCACACATAGAGTTTTGAGCAGTGGGGACTTCAGGGTGTCCCCTTTCACAGATGTACAGGACAGGTGCAGAAACTGTCTTAGCGTTCTTTTCTGCTCATCTATCTCAGTCTGGATGGGGGGGGCACACGCCTTTAATCCCAGCACTCGAGATGGAGACAGGAGGATCACTGTGAGTTTGAGGCCAGCCTGGACTACAGAGTGAGTTTCAGGTCAGCCTGGGCTAGAGTGATGAGACCCTGCTTCAAAATAAACAAATAAATAAATCGGTAAACAAACAAACAAAAGCTCAGAGAAGGCTGAGGATATGGCTCTGTTTCCTAGCATGCATGAAAGCCTGGGTTCCGTCCCCAACACCATATAAATCAGTCTTGTAAATCCCAGCGCTCGGGAGGTGGAGGCAGGAGGATCAGAAGTTCACCATCAGGAGCTTGAGTCCTGCCTGAGTACAGGAGACCCTCTCCCAAAGGACAAAAATAAGCTCAGAGATGGAAATAAGCAAAGGAAATTCTGATAGCAGACCAAAGATTGCCTTTTCACAGAGCTGGGCACCCCTGGGCAGAAAGCATGGAGTGGGCAAGCTCCATGTCTCCTTCCAGGATGGGGGGATAGCCCGAGGTCTGCGCAGCAGAAGGGAGGCTTGGAGGATGCTTCCATAACACGGCATCCCAGACTGGAGTAATATTCTTTCTTATAGATACCGACACTGGGGGCTCAGCCAGGCCTGGTTTCTCCTGAGTCCTCTCTGTCGTTCACATAGCATCCTCACCTGGTCTCCCACGGTCTCCTGTGGTGTGTGACTGTTTTAACTCTTCTTACAAGGACATTCTGGTGTCCTCACTGTAGACTGATTGCCTCTTTGCTGGCCCTATTTGCAAACAGTAATATCCTGGGGTTCCTGCGGTTAGGACTTCGATCTGAGTTTGGGGAGGGGACATTGCAGGCCGTAATAGCATGCTCAAGGCTAGGCAGGGCTGCTATCTGTGACCCTGAAGGACACTCGAGAATCTCAGGGCCAGTCCCATGTGAACTTGGCTTCAGGGTCCTGCTGTGAAATTGTCTCACTAGCTGTCTTTGCTTTTAAAGGCCAGCTCCTACTTGCTTACCCAAGGGTAAGCTTAGAATGCACTAGAAACATGTTCCCACACCTAGAGGGGAATCATGGATTTCTCCCTTCCCTTCTGCCAGCAGAAGTTTCCAGAAAGTATGGTATTTTTAAAAGTCCATACGCGGGCCTCATTAGTGCGCCTATTTTGCAGACAAAGACCTCTGCCAGCAAGGGCTTTGGCAGAGTCAGCCTGTAAATCAGAAATTCCAGACTTATAGCCTCAGTGACACAGATGTGAGTGTCCCCCTCTGCTGAGGCACAGCTCTCTCTACTGGGGTCCCCAGCAGCTGTCAGTCTATCTGCATCCAACACCCACTCCATTCTTCCTGCGGGAGGAGAAGGAGGGTACAACAATGGGTGTCTGTGATTGGCTGGACAACAGGAATCACAGTTATGTTTATTAAAAAAACAGGGACTTTTTTTTAATGGAGCAGAAAAGTCTTAATTACTTACTGAGGCTTGTCCACCATGAAATGCACTCGGTGTATTTTATAATGTTTGGCTTTTTTTTTTTGGCAATGAATTCTGTGTTTAATTAAACACTAAGCAAGATGGCCAACTGACTGAATACCAGCTATGCAAGAATGTTGGCCCAAAGGTAGAAGATTTCACAGTTGTATTATTTGTAAGCCTGTGACCTTCAGAGTGATTTCGTTAGCTTAAGACAATCAGTCCTTGCAGGGTCTTTGGTCTTCCTTCACACATAAGGATTAAAGAGAGAAGGTAACCTCACAGTGGATGACAATTCTGCATAATAGGAGGGGAAAACGATGATATCACAAAAGAGTTGGAAAGAAGAAGGAATTCAGTGGAGGGGGTTTGGAAGGAAGGAACGGGAAGGTGGTGGGAGGAGAGTATGATCCTGGTGTGTTGTCTAAACTGGAAGTTGTCAGTGAAAAGTTTTAAAAAAGAGAGAGAAGGTGAAGGAGCAGCCATATGCCTGTCATTCCAGCACTCAGGACACACAGATAGAATGATCGCTTGAAGTTTGAGGTCAGCCTGGGCTACCTGGTGAGTTTCAGGCTAGGGGTACATTGTAAGACCCAATCTCAGAATTACCCAGTCAACAAACGAGGTGTGCTGGCTCTCGCCTTTAATCCCAACACTCAAGCAGCCGAAGAGAGACTACAGAGTAAATTCCAGGTCAGCGAGACTCTACCTTGGAAAAATAGAGAAAAAAAATCAGAAGGTGAAGGAGAAGATTATGACATACCCAGAAGAAATTATTAAATATGTACTCAACTTCTTTAGAAGTAGAGAGATTCTTATTTCTATGGGTATATAATTGTACTAATAATAGCAACACAGAAGAGAAAATGTACTTGTGTAGGTGAGAAAATTAATATTTCTCAAAGTTGTTTTGTTTGTTGAGGTAAGGTCTTACTCTAGCCCTGGCTGACCTGGAACTCACTCGGTAGTCTCAGGCTGGTTTTGAACTCAGTGATCCTCCTACCTCTGCTTCCCTAGTGCTGGGATTAAATGTGTATGCCACCATGCCTGGCTTATTTTTTAATTTTTTAATATTTTACTTTTTTGAGAGAGAGAGAGAGAGAGAGAGAGAGAGAGAGAGAGAGAGAGAGAGGCAGACAGAGTGAGTATGGGTTCAGCACAAGGGCTTCCTGCCAATGCAAATGAACTCCAGATGCACCTGCCACTTAGTACATCTGCCTTTATGTGGATACTGGGGAATCAGACCCAGGCTATCAGGTTTTGCAAGCAAGTGCCTTTTTCTACTGAACCATCTCTCCAGTCCTAAAAAAGTTTTTCATAACAGTATTAATAAACAATTTCAGAATTAATTTCATTGCCTTAGGAATAAGGAATTTTGCATCATAGGAAGTTTGAATCTGTTTACTGAATTAAATAGTCTTTTGAATGTGGGATTGTCTTGGGGTGAGTTAAGAGAGAGAGAGGAGCTGATGTTTCCTTAGAGGTTTGGCTGCACAATACTGAAAAGCTTTGTTCAGAGAGATGGAGGTTAATCCACTCTGAATTGATAAAGTGAGACCACACTTCAAAATCGGCTTTTTATAAAGCACAACAGAGGCCAAGGAGATAATGAGGGCAGTACCTTTTGCTTAAACTTCCTAATTCAAAGCAAACAAACCCACAAATAGATTCTCTCTCATTGTATAAAAATGTCTAATTTGCAGTCCATTTAATTTACAGTGAAAAAGAAAAATGAAGACTCTAATTTTTCAAATTCAACATGTGCCGCCTGGAAACTACTTGAGATGGGGGGGGGGGGGAAATCACATAATGTAAAAGACAAAATGCACTTAAAAAAGTGAATGAATCAGGACACAGGCTGTAAATAGGATAAGCTCCCTTATTCAAAAAAGCGGGCAGGGTTTTTTTTTTTTTGTCAGTGAAAATAGCTTTATTTAAAGTATTTAAAGAAAATAGGAATAAATAAAAAGAAGAAATAAAAATTATCCCAAGATCTCATTTTACTCAAATAATCATAGTGTTTTGATGATCATCTTTCTAAAACATCA
>PVHP010015741.1:0-37056 GCA_004024765.1 Zapus hudsonius | reverse complement strand
GGGTCATACTCAGTACTTTGCTCTTCTTTGTAGTCGAGGCTTCTTTCTTTGGATGCAGAGGAGCCCAGGCTTTCACATAGATCTATCTCACTAACCACAAATACTGAAGAAAATTTGGCTTTGAGCCAATGCTTATAAATCAGAATCACCATGCCAGCCTTCTTTGGTGTTAATGCTTCTACTGGCTCCCAAACCTATGATTTTAGTCAGAATTCAAATTATACTACTTCAAAGTTCTGACTAAAGCTTGTATTCAACTATCAGCTCTTGGTGATTAGCTTAGAACAATAAAAATGGAACATCAATACAAAGTATAGATGTTTCCTTGACATTTTTTATTTAAAGTAAAAGTAAAGGACTCTGGAATCTTAAATGTAGGCATTTCGTTTATGTCAGTACTACAAAATATTGATTCTGTCTGCAAACAGCTGCATAATAGTAATTTGCATAGTTTTTCTTCATTTAGCCTGGTTAAATCAATAGGCACTGATAATTTAATTAGCCAAAATCAACAAATATACTGAGGGTTTACTATGTGCCAGTAACTTCAGGATGCTATAGATTTAAGCATATGAAGACATCCTTGCTTCATTCATAAGGAGGTGCATATTTATGGATGCTTTTAGAAAATGACCAGGAATATAAAGAAATCTAGCCTCTGATGAGGATACTGGCCATCAATCTTAGCAAATTCAAAGTTCTTTTTTTTTTCAGAATAAATGTCTGATAACACTCTATTTCATCTCTTGAAGTAACATAAAAATATCTATACTTAATTTTATAAAGACTTATAATTCTTTATCAACAAATGAATAGTGTAGCTATTTTTAAATTAAAATAATGTTCATTTAAGTATATAGTAGTTAAAACCAATTTATGTTTGGAAATTGTGAAAATACTCCCTTGCCTCATGCTGGTAGTTCCTAAAAGAATAAGGTGATTTGATTTCTGTGCTTTTACGTGTGTGTGTGTGTGTGTGTGTGTGTGTGTGTGTGTGTGTGTGTGTGTGTGTGTGTTTGTGTGTCTGTGCATAACTTCTTTATTTTGCTTTCTTTTGGATGTCCAAATCTCTTTTGGCTAAATCCTACACTCCTGAACTATCTCACCTGAACACTTTGCGTCAATATATAAAAAGCACCGTTGAGACTTAAAAGATATTTCCCTAAATTTTCTTAGTAATTGCTCCAATTTCTGTTCTTTAATGCCATAAAGGGGTCAGCTTAAGACTTATTACAATGTTGGTTTGTTTTCAGAAAGGAAGACAAAATATTATGAATAATACATTACATTGCTCTAGATTTACCCTATGACAGTTGTGGTGAGCTACAGTGACATTTTAAAACTTATGATGACCTTATAATTACAATACAGTATTTTTGAGATTAAAACTATTTATTTTTAACATTGTTATGATTTTGTTTACGATTTGTTGCTTGATATGTCTTCTGTGATATTTAGAATAAAAATAATTCTGTCTCATGTTTTCTGATTAAAATATAAAGGAATTGGAAGCTTAAGATTGTCAATCCTCATAAAATCCAACATAAGTCTAGTCACTGACAGCCTGTGGATAAATATCAGATTGACTACAGCATGGAATTTTATTATCAAATGTAAACAAATCTATAACCTCCTTAGGTTAAAATTATATCACACAGTTCCCCATAAACTGGAGAACTTGCTACATAAGATTGTCAGCACTCTAAAGAAACATGTGTTACCAAATAAAAAACAGTGATCTTGCTCTTTTATGTTCTTTTATGTATGGGTGTGGTCTGCTTCACTGGGGAGTGTGTGTTGGGAGATTGGTCGCCAGTGAATTGTTGATAACTGATGATGGAATATTTCAGGTGCACACAAACTTGGGGATCATTTTAGACTCTCTCCACCTCTCCAAGTTCTTTATTGATCATGAGGTGCCTCTCTATCACATGTGGTCCTACCATAACACCATTTTCCATGCTATGACTCAAGCAGGGGTTCCATAACAAAACCGGTGCCATGCTGTTTGGAATTTCAACCTTCCAAAACTGAATTATATTCATCTAATTTTTCTTTATGTTAACCAACTTATTTCATCATAGTAACATAAAATAGGCATGCATGTGTGTGTTAAAACTTTAATAAAAATTGCATCAAAATGATTTTCAACACAATGAGTGTATAAACATGAAACTATATTTGCTCTAGGTATAATGATCCCTAATGGTAAAAGATTGAATATTTTCCTACTTAATATACATGCCAATGCAGGGATATACAGTTTCATGAGTTGCAATCAACATTTCATTGAAGGTTAAAGTCAGTGTAATCAGGCAAAAAAAAAAAGATATGAAGGTTTCTATATTAAAAAGATATCTACATGCAACATGATTAAAATATATTTAAAATTCAGATGAAATCTTCCAAAAAGCTACTAGACTAATAATGTGTAGATTACAAGATTCCAAATAAATATATAAAATCATATTTTTATATAACATGAAGCAGGTGGCAGAGTAGAGGCATCCTGGCAGCTCTCGGGCCACCCAGCCTGGTATTTACTTCACAGGAGTGAGTAACAAGAGATACTGCCTCAGATAGATGGAAAGTAATGCCCCACATTCCAAATTGTCCTTTGACCTTTGCAAACACATGAAACAGGTGCACCTACACTCACACTCATGAATATACATATAGAAAAAAATACATACACATATGAACATAGGAAAAAATGAGGTCACTAATGCAAAAAATGCTTAATAAAATTGAACATAATTTTTGTAAATGTTGCTAAGTATCCAGTATATTCAAGATACCCTAACAGAACTAACAGTAGGCCCCAGATAGTGACCATTCAATCTAGAGAGGACAGTGACAATACCATACTTGGTTTATTCATTTCCAGCCACATGTATTCAGTGATGATCTGCTATGGATATTGCTGTGACAGAAATGTATGTAAATATACTGGGAAGAATGATATAAGTGGGGAAAATGACGGGAGTGATGGGAGAAAACATGACTCTTTTATGTGAAAAGGAATAGAAATATCTCCTCATCAGAGAGAGTCTTAGGAAGATGGATACGGGAGTGAGCTGAGGAAGTAACTTGTGAAGATGTCTAGGAAACACACTCCAGAGAGAAAAGCCAGTGAAATGATTCTTTCCTTAAAGGCTCTTATTTTAGCTAAAGAGGCCAAAGTGACAAAACTCATTGTGTGTGTGTGTGTGTGTGTGTGTGTGTGTGTGTGTGTGTGTGTGTGTGTAAATTAGAGCAAATGTTAAACATGATAGCTAGAGAGACAAAAACACATGCCTGTTAGGCTGTTTGTGAAATGTAGATGAGTTCTTCTGAATGACTTGCAGATTTTTGAAGAGTTGTGGCAGAGTGACTACCATCTGATTCAGGTGGGAACTCTTAACTGTAACCTCTTCTCTACTTTTTTACAATCTATTGAAATGGAGCCCACCAGACAAGTGGATATACTTTTGAATAACCATTAATCCCTATATCTACATTAACTAAGTTGCTATTTATCCATAGTGCAATGATAAACTTTGGCTACATTAGTAATAAGAACTATCCTCCTGAAAATATTCTCCTTTCATTTAGGAAAAATAAGGAAGCTCTGTGGGGTTGTGCATGCTTTTAATCCCAGGACTCAGGAGGCAGAGGTAAGGATGACCATGAATTAGAAGCCACCCTGACACCACATAGTAAATACTATCTCAGCCAGGGCTATTGCAAGACCCTAACTCAAAAAAAAAAAAAAAAAAAAAAAGGAAAGGAAATGTAAAAAAGTTGACAAAAATGATTTAAAAAAAGAAAGAAAAGGAATAGGCCTTTTTCCCATGAAGTCTTATCCTTGAAAATTCTGATTTTCTTCTAGTTAACATGCATATCTCTATCTACAGTGTCAGCAATAGTCTGTACATTGTTTTATTGAGAAACCTTTCTTTGAGACAGGGTCAAATTAATTCTCTAGGTGTTGAACTTAGCTCTGCCCTTCCTGTATAAAACTTCCTAATTGTTGCAGGAAGACCAGTCAGATATCTTATTTATTTATTTATTTATTTATTTATTTATTTATTTATTTATTTAATATCTTTTACTACCAAGGCCAAAAAAAAAAAAAAAACAACCTTGGCATAACAATGATATTACACATAATGGATTCTCACTACCCTGGCATGACTTTCCTTTCAAAAGGTATCTTTAGCCACATGGAGCCAAGAGTTAAGAGAACAGATAACATTGTATCACTGAGAATATTGGTAGGTAGAGATTCTGGTATCCAGATATTACTAGTCTATATTTTCATTTCCAGAACAAAATATATAATTGCTGCAGTTACC
The DNA here is from genome assembly GCA_004024765.1 of Zapus hudsonius. NCBI lineage: Eukaryota > Metazoa > Chordata > Mammalia > Rodentia > Dipodidae > Zapus > Zapus hudsonius. The sequence goes on along the minus strand of PVHP010015741.1, from coordinate 32,719 downwards.
CTCTTGTGGCTGGGACAAAAAGCCAACCAGTAGCATCTCATGGGAGAAAAGTGTTTATTTCAGGCTTTCATTTTGAGGGAAAGCTTCATCATGGATGAGAAAGCAGGCTCACTTTTCACTCATGTGAGAGAGAGAGAGAGAGAGAGAGAAAAGAAGAAGAAGAAGAAGAAGAAGAAGAAGAAGAAGAAGAAGAAGAAGAAGAAGAAGAAGAAGAAGAAGAAGAAGAAGAAGAAGAAGAAGAGGAAGAGAGAGATTGGGGGAGAACAGCAAAAAAGAGCTGGTTTATCTAAAAAAAACAGGATGAATTCACGATCCTTCCTTAGTTACACACCTCTTCCATCAGGATCCCTCTTAAGTCCATACCAAGTGGAACATATTTTTCTCTGATAATAAGCAAGTTTGCTTGTGAACGGTTAATTTTTGTACACATGTTCTAGCATAGGAAAATCCCCCAGCTTTGTTATGTAGGAAAAGCTTTTCATGCTTCAGGAAAGTTTTCAATTGCCATAGGTATAGTCTAAGGGTTTTTGTTAGAGCAGCTGATTCTTTCAAAGCTGCATGTATGTCTTAGCCATTTTTTTTAGCTCTCTTCTACTAGAAACAGGCTATCTATATCAATCACTTTCCAGGATGAATCTTTAGTCATAGAGAATAACATTCACCCTTAATCAGGAAAGTGAGCCTCTGTTCTGCCTTCAGTAGGCTGTTGGATCACTTGAAGGAGAGCAGCTTCTAGGTGGTGCAATATGAAAATTGATGTATGCTTTCCCTTTTTAGGAACAGAGCCATAGTCTGTTTACTGATGTCTCTCTTTGTTGAAAGCAGTCTAAAGTAGAATCAGAATAGATCCCATACTCTTTAATAAAGTCAATAGTTTCTGCCAGAAACATTGTTGTAGGAAAGCAAATGCATTCCTGAGATATGCATCAATTCCCACCATAAAGAGTCATGATTCTTTTGTGATGGAAAAGTCTGATATATTAGGTTAGCCAGGTGGTCATTTAAAAGGATGATTTTTATTAAAATATAAATGTGGGTCACTATGGATTATAGTTTTGATATTCCACAGTGGAAATATATAAATAAGATTAGATAATTGATGGCCCATGACTTTTGATGACATAAATAACATGTATCTCTACCAACATACTTATGTTATATTATGGCAATACTGGGGTGACTATGTTAGTCAGCTTTCAATCTCTATGACAGAATATCCAAGATAGTTGATAGTTAACATAAAGATAAAACCTTTATATCACCAACATATAAGAGCATCTAATATATGCTTAAGTGATTAAAATGATTTTACAATTTTACCTATGGTAAAATCTAGATATGGATTTTGGTCAACATTTCTGCACTTCCCATAATTCCATTTGAAAACCCATATTCAATACGCAGATAATAAGTCCTTGATATTTTCTGGTTTCAAGGACTGTATGGTATTTTTGTCAAGTTGCAAATCTCTTATTCCTTAGAATATCGCTCTCTAGAAAGCACAGCATTAGCTCTGTTTAATTAGGTCTTGGGCTTCCAATCTAAACTGACCATGCATTACAATAAGTAACTTTTTTGCATTTCATGATTTAAGATCGTATACCTGGCTTCCCAAATTTACGGCTTCTATCATGCTGACTGACAAGATAGGGCCTAGTTCTATGATGGCACCTTCTGTCAGTACTGGCCTGCAGGGCTAGTCACTAGTCAGTTTCATAAATATATGTACAAGGATTATCTTCTTGTATCCTTTCACCCCCTATTTCCATTTTCCTGAGTGCCTTCTTCAGTAGGGCCTTTGTGTTTCACTGAGTGGTGACTAGGGCCTCTGTCTGCATGGGGGGTATAATAGCATAGTTCTAGTCTCTCTGTGGTTCTTACTGTCTTCACACACCTTCTTCTGCAATAGTCCCTAAGCCTTGGTGTAAGTGTTAGCAGTTCACTTGGATAGAAGGCCTGCTCATCGTGAGAGAACTCATAACTGGTACTAGGGACAAAATCATTGCTCCATGGGCAGGAAGTGTACAACCATCAGAAAGCAGCTTATATTGTTCTCTGGACAAGGTGAGTAGGTATCTTCATGAAAATGTCTCTGAAAATTATATACATACTCCCCCATCATCAGAGCTGCTTTCACCCTTGGTTGAATAATTTGCTTTATTTTACAGACAGCAGAGAATACAGGGGCAATCCAAGATCCATGAATTCTACAAGAAAAGATAACTTACTGCCCACTATGAGATGTGCCAACTTTATCACATTCACCAGGGTCCAAAAGAAGATGCAGAGGAAGCACTGGTGAGTATTGCGCCCAGTGCAAACCCTTCCAGGGAAATAGCAACATAAATACGGAGTCTACAGAGAATTAAGCACTAATCAGTTTCTTATGGGAAACTGTACTCTTCTTACTTATGAGGGCTTTCCTATTGATTTGTTAATGGATCTTCATGCTTTTGGGTAGAAGATGTTCTTATTAGAGTAGTATGTTCACTCAAGCATTCCTAGATATTAAAGCCTTTAAGTTCCCTACAACTTTTTCTCTAAGCTTCCATAAATTAATCTTACTCCATTGGTATTTTTCCCTAGGTCCTTCTCAGTCATTAAATTCTTTATCTTTGACCAGGGTTCTCATATTAATTCCTTTTCTCCTATTTAACATTATATTCCAAAGACTTTGGCTAAATGATATCTAATTCCATGTATATTCTTCCAACCGCTGCTAGGGAAGGTTATATATGCCCTGAAGCATTTTAGGACATAGTTCCTTTTGTCATTTATGAATCCTAACTTTGGGGTTTAAAAACTTGAGCCTAGAAAGCAAGAAAACAATAGTGTGATATGGTATTCTGAGAGGTGGCCAGTACTTTTCAAGAGAGAAATTTATGTATCATTTGTAAACATGTAGATATTGACAGACATCAATAATGAGAACTAGGCCAACAGGATTCATAGGTGTCTGAGAATTTAAGATTTTGAACTGTATTGGCCAATTCAAATTCAAGGTCAGATACTTACCAACTTGGAAGCTGGAACCTATTATGTACTCTAGTGTTAAAGAGTTCTCTTTCTTTGAAACTCTCCTCACTATAAAACCATCTCTCTCTCTCTTTTTTTTTTCATTTTATCTTTGGCTTTAAAATGCATCTTTACCTTGAGTAGTTAAGTTGAAGTCTTTTTGTGGCTCCATCAAGAGCTATCCAGTTTCAGTTTCCTTAAAACATCACAGGTAATGAATAGGGTAGTGCCTTCTATTACATCCCAGATACCATCCAGATGATTTTAAAAAAAAGATTGTAGTGACATAACAGAAGACAAGACACAACTGCTTTAGCTTCTCCCTAAAGTAGAGTTCACTGGAAATGAGCTGCTGTAAGATCTTGCTCTGAGAATCAGATTTCTATGATGATGGTGTTCACAGAAATGCATTCTTGGGTGGGTGAATCCTATAGGTGAGGCAAAGGAAGCAAACTCTACACATATAGACGATGAAGTGAAATGTCACTCCTTGACTGCTACTACAGGGCATTGTGGATCTCTAATAGCTGATCAGTGTTCTGTTTATAATCAGGGGCATGATATTATTCAATGAATGGATAATGGCCCTGGGAAAGAAGCTATCTTCATTTGAGGGCAATTTCCAAAAAGAAATTTAGTTGAGCATTTCAATTGTCAACAATTTGTAATATCTTGAAAAAATAGCTTTTTTTTTTCCTAAAACACAATGATCATCGTTAAATAACACCCATAGGACTGGAATAAAACTTCACCTGCCCCCACATGAGTTCATCACTATTGCCCATTCACATGCACTTGTTATCAAAATAAAAAAATTCACATATGACCTACAGAACAAGAATACAAGTAAGTAGTTACCTCCCACAATGAGCTGTTGATCAGAGTGACCCACATGGTCCCTAAAATAAGACAAGCTTTTGTCACAGCCAGTGAATACTCACTTTAGGCAAAATACCGTACTGTTGAAGATTCCAAGGACTGATATCACACAACACTTAGAGACCCTGCTGAATCCAGAAATGAAATCAACTCCCAGATGGGCAGCCTGGGTAATGCCAGAACTTGTTGCACGAGCTGCCAGGGGAACCAGACCAACAATATCCTGAGAGAACAGGAGGCATCTTCAAGTTCCAACCAATGGACTGAGAGTGCAGAAATATGGCACAGACAAACAAGCCAAGAAGTGCCCATCTGTGCAATAGTGGCACCCAACCTAGGTGGGTAATCAATAGCTGACTAATAGGATATGAGATCTGCTCAGAGGCAGGGAACCCCTGACTGGCAAGGGGACCCAAGGCAACCCTGAATGGGGACCAAGAACCCCATGTCTGTGGGGAAGTACTCACTAACCGTAGGTCCTCAGAAAGGCTACACCTGCAAATCGCTCACCAACCTAGCAATATCTGTCTCAATTGACCAATAATAATCTCACTCTCTGCTGGAGATTGTGTTTGTATTTTTCAGAAATGAATGAGAACTGAGAACCGGGGACAAATAAACTTCACCAAAGGGATATGACTTGATGGGGTACACCCAAGCAGACGTTTCACCTCAAAGTCACCATTTAAAGCCCTAATGCAACCTCTAAGGAAGTGAGATGGGGTGCAAAAGAGCTACTCCCACAGCAAGGCAGATAACCTGGGGAAGGACGATAGAGAGAGGCACCAAGGGTGCCCAAAATTGTCCAAAATACAAATTTACAGACTCTTAAAAATCTAATGACTGTGCAAAACATAAACTCACCTACTGTGACTCAAGAAAATTCACGGAAGAGGGGGCGGAAAGAACGTAAGAGTCATGGGAGGGGGAGAATAACTGATGCATAAGAGGAAATGTCATCATGGATTCAATGTCAACTGGAGTAAAGATAGCATCTTCAATAAATGGTGCTGGACAAATTGGTTAAATACTTGTAAAAAGATAAAAATACCCCCAGTCTTCTCACCCTGCACCAAAATCACCTCCAAATGGATCAAAGACCTCAACATAAGACCCCAAACTCTGAAAATCCTGGAAGAAAAAAAATAGTGGAACTCTCTATGAAGTAGGAGAAGGGAAAAACTTCCTGAACAAACCTCCAGTAAACCAGGAAGTACAGCAATCACTTAACCAATGGGATATCATCAAGCTAAAAAGCTTCTGTACAGACAAACTTACCATATTCAAAGCCAATAGACCACCATCAGGTTGGGAGTTAATCTTTGTCAGCTATAACACAAATAGAGGTCTAATATCTAGAACTTACAAAGAACTCAATGATATCCTGACTGAGCAGGAGGCATCTTCAAGTTACACCAACCGATGGACTAAGTGCAGAACTCACAGCTATATGGCACAGACAAGCCAGAATTGCCCATTTGTGCAATAGTGGAGCCCAATCTAGATGGATAATCAATAGCTGGCTAATTGGCTATGAGATCCACTCAGAGGCAGGGAACCACTAACTAGTACAGCAAACTTGAATGGGGAACAAGAATCCCATCTCTGTGGGGAAGTCCTCACTAACCATAGGTCCTCAGAAAGGCTACACCAACCAAACACTCACCAACCTAGCAATATTTGTCTCAGTCGACCAATAATAATCTCTCTCTCTTCTAGAGACTTTCTATTTTTCAGAAAGCAATGAGAAGCAAGGACAACCAAACTCCACCAAAGGGACCTGATTTGATGGGGGACACCCAAGCAGGAGATGATCCATGTAGAACCTAAACACAACCTCTAAGGAATTGGGATGACAAGCAAAACATCTATTCCCACAGCAAGGCAGATAACCTACGGAAGGACAATAGAGAGAGGCACCAAGGGTGCACAAAATTGTCCAAAACACCAATTTAGAGACTTTTTCAAGCCTAATAACTATGGAAAATTTGAATTCACCCAGGATGTCTCAGGGAAATTTGCAGAAGAGGGGGTGGAAAGAATGTAAGAGTCATGGGGAGGAGAATAACTAATGCATAAAAGGGAATGTCATCTGGATTCAATGGCTTTATCTAATAACCTATGATACTGAGCAAATTGATGTGTTAATATGTATAATTTTAAGCCAGTAAAAATGTTTAAAAATGAAAAAAAAATCAAAGTAAATATGCTGCAGCTCCTTCTAAATGAGTAATTTCAAGAAAATAGTTGAGCAATAACTTTTGGAAACTAAGGTTTACCTGAATTAAAAACTTTTAATTGTTTTGATTGTTGCCAAACTAAATGGGTTACCTATGAAAAAGGCAATGCAAAATATTGTCACATTTTATTCCAATAGGGACAACACACTGGATCATTTCTATTGATTTTATCTGCCAATGTAGTTGTAAGCACAGTTTTAAAAACAAATTCCTGTAATTTGCTTTTCTATAAAAATGTCAGGAATGCATTAAATACCTTTGAAAATAAAAAAAATAAAATTGGCAAACAAAAACTAATAACAAAAAAAGAAATTATTTTGGCATAAAATATGTAAAACATGAGGTTAGCTATAACTATGAACATGAATATAATTTCATTTTAATTATAAATTATCACATGTGGAATTTATGTCTTGGAAATATTAAACATATTAATTAGGCAACACTGGGAAAATTGCACCAAGCAGAAAATTTATAGCTTATGAAACACATATTTTGAAAAACCAAGCAGATAATCCATTTTAATGATGTGTCAATCAAGTTCTGGTCTGTCATGAATAGGTTGAATAACCTTTATAAAATATGTACCTATGTCTCCCTTTTATGTCAAACCTACAGGCATATGTCTTTGAAGTTTATATTCTGCAAGTTGAATCCAAACAGAAGTTAATAATTCCTGATGAACTTCATTCAGAGAGAAGGACCCATAAGCTAACATATTAGAGAAGGTATGATTAAACAGGACATAGGAGTATAGACTTTAATATTTTTGGAAAATGGTTTGGCTTTCAAATGCATCACACTTGTGTTGTCATAATCTAGGGAGTGTAACGTGTGATGAGATAGATGAAGAAACATATTTTGCCCTCATATTGTCTATATCAAATATTCATGTTAAAGTGAAAAATAACCCTTTCATTAAGCAGTTTTCATTAGATGATGAAGAGTCTTTCCATTAGGAGATGTTCCTTTGCTTCTGATACAATTCAAACATTCTAAATGCATGCCAAGAAATTACTTTTTGTGCATGTGTGAGAGAGAAAAAGAGAGAGAGAGATTCACCTATCATTTTTTGATTTAGAAAATAATCCTAACCACTACATAGGTCCTATTTTAAAATGAGATGAAATTGGATTGAAAACTCCCATGGAGCACACACATGAGGCTCTCCCAATCATCACCGTGAAGTCCTATGACTCATTAACTTTATCTCCATCTTACAATCATTAGGCATTAGCATTGGTAGGATTGCTTGAAATATGAATACAGAAGAAAAGATGACTCAGTCTGTCAGTGAGTATCTCAAGGGACAACACTTCCATTCCCTTGTGATTCTTGTCAACATTACATGGCTCCCATAGGGATGACGCTCATGTTTGTACTGCCCTGTGAGGAGATGCTTGGATGGAGAATTAAGGGTGTACCTGATATTCCTTTCCAGAGCATGACTTGTACAGGGAGTTAATGCTTTGAAATTTTAGTTTCTTAAACTGTAAAATGAAAACCATGAGAATTTTATCAGATGATTGCTGGTTTTCACTGAGATTTTTGAAAAGTCATAGGCTCAGCACTTGTACTCTTGGAACATATGGGTTAAACAATGACTCAGTTTTGTTTTCTCTGTTTCGATTTTTATTTTAGTGGTTTATAAGATGTCTAATTGTAGTTTGACCTACATTAAAGGAAAATATTCTAAAAAAGGATGGAGTTATACAGCTCAAGTATAATATCTAGATTTATAGTTTCATGGTTCCTTCTGGCAAACCTCAAATAGATAAGAGCTCTCATTTTCTCTCTTCATTTCATCTTGAGACCCAGCAGCATTTTGTGTCCTTCTCTTGTTCATTATTGATATGATTTCACTTCCATCAGTCTCTTCATTTCTAACAGGCTCCTAGGTCTTTCTAACTGTTCTAAAACAAAATACATAAATTGACACATGATGCCTCAACAATGTGATCAACCAAGTTTGCATAGCATGGGGCTTTTTGAATATTATTTTATTATTCAAGCAATCTCCACAATGAACATCAGAATAATAAACTTTGGAATATTGTTATTTTCCTTTTTTGTTGAGGCAGCAATTGGAAATATCAATATAAATATTTGTTCAAAAATTTAACTCTCTCATTTCCATGAGAAAACACATGCCTGCATTGTAAACCAAGGCATTCACACTCCACTGGAGTGAAGTAGGCACTGTTGATAGTAACCGGATCTTTGCCTTTGCTGGCAACTGTGTGTCTCTCTTACAGGGATGTCCATGTGGCTCATTCAGGTTCTTCCTTCAAGTATCTGTTCAAAAGTGCCTTCCCTGATCACTCCATCTAAAATAACAGACCCCTATCACTGGAACTTTCTTTCTCCTCCTCTTATCACTATATGATCTTTTAAGTACTCTGTTTTTGGAAGTTGACTACCTCTATTAAAATGGTAACTGTATGTTCTCCTAGAATTCAATAGAAAAGTCTCCATAATTATTCCCAAAATAAATGCACGCTTTAAAAAATGATTTGAATTATTTTTTTTCTTTTTTATTGAAAGGGAACTTACTGTCTGATAATTTTCAAATACACTAAGAAGCAAATATGATAAGTAAACTTTTGATCCAGATAATCCAGAACATTGTGTGTGTATGTGTGTGTGTGTTCTTATCAAGTAGAATATGCACTTTTTGATTTGAACATTAAAAGAGAATTTTATCTGGGCATAGTAGTTCATAGTGTCCAATCACTGTAGTCAACTTGAAGAAGAGAGTGAAAACTGTGTGTATCTGGAATGAGGTATGAGGTTGGGATGGACTGAAATGTGTCCTCTCAAAATTCAAATGTTGACATCATATTCTACACTACCCTATAATACTAGCATACTTAGCAATCTCTTTAAAGAGGTCATTAAAGTGTGCTAATTAAGGTGGACCTCAACCCATCATGACTGGTGTCCTTACAAAGAGAGGAAATAAATGCAGAATGAGTGCCATGAGTTCAAGACCGGCCAAGGCAACATTCTGAGTTGAAAATGTTAGCCTGCATTGAATAAAGAAGCATCATCTCAGGCATATAAAAAAAGAGATAGTTTCAAAATGGTTTCTATACATGTTACTGAAATAAAAATTACATAATTGAGTATTTAAATAAAAAAACTATTTTGAGTATATATCCTAATATTTTTAAGGAAAAAAAATCAATCACCCTGCCTGCTAAATCAAGGAAAAAAGTATGATATTATATTGATACTACTTTTTATTTAAAACAATTCCAAATTTCCAGATTGTGGATTTAGCTCAATGGTAGTGTGTTTACTTAAAAGGCACAAAGTTTTGGATTTGATCACTAGTAGCATAAAAAAACGTGGTTTAGAGGGGCAAGTTTAGCTCATAGTACATGTGAGACTTTAATTTAAAGTCATTTTAATTTCTTTTTTTAAAAATGTTATATGTAAAGTCTTATTTTCATTCATTTATTATTATTTGAGAGAGAGAGAATATGGTCAGTCTGGAATCTCTTGTCACTCCAGTGAAACTCCAGACAAATGTGTCATTTTGTGCATCTTGATTTACTTGGGTACTGGGAAATCAAACCTGGGCTGCCAGGCTTTGTATGCAAGCACCTTATAACCAGTGAGCCATCTTCTCTGGCCTCATTTTATTTTCTAGTCAAATGACACTATTGCTTGTTACCTTATATTTCAATGTAAGCTGCTTACATATATAAAAATGATCAAACTTTCAGGATTAATAAATATTTCTAAATATCTTTCTATTATAGGATATAATGACTTTTAATAATGTAATATAAAAATCACACAATGCTAAACTGAAGATTTAATAATAGAGCTCTCTCTATCTCTCTGTCTACATATATATACATATATATCAAAATACAATTAATGTTTACAAATAAGTACTAATGCTTTTCCTAATGGTGTTTTGTTGTTTGTGAAGAAGGAAAAAATGTCAAAGATAATAGCGTCTAAAGGAAAAAAAGACAAATTCTTTTGATATCTAAATCATTAAGTAACATAAGATTAAGGCATCTTTTCTGTCCTGAGGCCAGCTTTCAAAACTCAGAATTTAAATGTCAAAATTGAGTGTTATGGTTCAGATGCATTTACGCTGACCCAAGAAAGGCTTCCTCAAGTTATCAACTTTTAATATGATGAATCTTTTGGCCTCTTCATACCAAGTCATAAAGGATAGTATCTTGGTATAATATGAAAATAATGTTAAGAAATGAAAAGATAAATATTAGCACTCAAAGCTTTTCGAAATACCAAGCAGTAGGCTCAAAAGAAATTACAAAGAATATTTGCAAAATTTATTATTTTTGCTACTCTAGGCAAACATATACATGAGACATAATGTAGAAGAGAGCTGTTTTCATTCATTTACACATGGCTATGGCTCTTCTTTCCAAACAATAGAGTTGAACATTTTCCATAGTGACATTCTGGCTTAGAATGAGGAAAGTAATTAGCCCTTGGTCTTTCACAAAGAATCTTTGCTGCTTGAATGAGTCCAGTGTCCAAAGCCTACCAGAAATAAGCATGCACTGGAATCTGTGATTCAGTTTTCCATTGTTGCTTCCTAGTATTCTGTAGCATTAGACTTGAGGGATGCCACCTGCTCTGCCAAAAGCTCTTCTCTACACAGGGAGCTTTGGTATCCCCTGCCACTTTGTCAGTGGAGGCATTTTGCAAAAAGAAAGTCTTTCTAAAGTAAAAGCCAGAGGCAGTGGTCTTCTGCTCATTGAATAAATATACTCAATACATTTCAAAAGATTTTCGTCTCAGGTCAAATCTTTTCTTTCTGTGTACTTAACAGGCCTTGAGCTCATTCCCAGACACTTGAAAATCCTTGGCAATGCTTTCCAATGAAGCATCATTCAGTCCAAAGAAAAAGGAAAAATTAAAGGCCCACAATTTTACATAGCAAATCTTTAATACTGAATCTGTTGTGAATATGTTTCAAGCAACAGTCACTATCTGTATACCTGATGTTTATCAGAAAGATGAATGGATATTGGCCCCATGTGAAATAAGAGAACTATAACCATGTCATCTCAAATCTTGTTTAACTAGTGAGTTACACAAACATGTCTTCTTTTTCAGGTTTTTGGATTTCCAAATGCAAATACAGAATTGATGATCTGTAATTCAAAGCAAAGTGGCATAAGTTTATGGAATACATAAAATTTATTATGTATACAGGTCCCAAGAAAGCTAAAACTGCTGTAGAAATAATAATACAAGCAAAATGCTTTTATTTTTTCAATCCAACCTTCATATTATAGGGAGTACATCCATGAAAACTACATCTAAATTCCTACAAGGGAGGTGGAAAATCAGGCTGAAAAAAATTAGCCATAGATAGAAAACAGCCTCTTCTCATCTTCATATCAGACCCTGTGCCCTGAGTGTCTTCATGGGCCCTTATAAAGCATCCTTTTTCTTTAAAGTCTCTTCTATGAGTACCCAACGTCAGATGTGACTTACTGATCACTAGTTATCTGAGTTTACATAGCCCATTCTTTTTACTTTAGGTAGCGACCTACATTTCACATTAAGAATCAAATAAAGTCACTACTTGTGATCTAATGAATTAATGGGAAAAATAAAAGGTAAATAAACAGATTTGCTAAAAGAAAAATTGCAAAAACTCTTATGCATACAGATCCTTAAGGGTTGGGATGCCTTGCAGGGTCTACTCACTCTAATGAAACTCCAGACAAATGTGCCATTTTGTGCATCTTGGAAAATGCACCAACACTCAACAAATGAGGATGTACCTGAGTGACAGTGATAGAGTTGTGTACATTGCATGCACAAGGTGTTCAGGTCAATCCCCAGAACTAGGGGGTAAGAAAGTTTTATGGCCAGGTTCTTGAAACTATTGTTCTATAAATATCTTCACTATTGTCTAATTAGTATGGCAGGCTAAAATGAAAAAGATGATTATGTTTTGTATTATTTAACAGAAATAACGAGTTGTCAGGCTCTTTTTCCATTTAATTTTTAATGAGTGTCAGGATACACTTTGAGATAGATAGCCAGTGTTTCCCATGGTTTCATTGACCTACTACTATAATCCTAAAAAAAAATCCTACTATATCTCTTATTGTTCTTTCAGACATGGACTGTGCTTTTCTGGTACAAATCTAATTTTCTCACTCTTTCCTTCAGGAGAAAGTGATGAAGGGGAATAAACTCAGATTGAATTCCATATTTTATTAATATCATAATTGGTGACCCCATTTCCCTCCACTCGTCCCCTAACCACCTGGGACCCTCCTCGGTGGGCTTACTGGATCTGTCCATAGGGTAGCAGGTTAGGAAATGCATCCGAGGTACCCAGTTTATTTTTCTTTCCCCTTTGTGCATTGTTGTTGGGTGAGGGGCAATGTCTCTGGATATTCTCCCCCAATATGGCTCTTGCATTCATTTTGCCCCCTCTACTGCTCAGTTTCCTGAGTCATGATTGTTGAATTTTAAGTCTGGTTTATTGTTGAGATCTTTAGTGTCTCTGGACTTCTTCTTTGGGTTGTATTTGGTATGTTGGTTTCTGTATTCATTGACCTTTCATGAGTTATATGACATGCTGTGGTGATTGGCCTCCTGTTTACCTAGTCACATTCACATAGCTTTCATTTGGGTTCTGTGTGATAGGTCAGGGGATGGTTCATCTCAGCCATCATTCCATGTCTTGTTGGTGGAATTGGATTGTCCCTGACTCTCATTGTCTTATGAAAAATACAAACAGAATCTCTATTGGAGAGTTAGATCAGTATAGGTTAAAAGAGACAAGCATTGCTCTTTTTGGCAAGATTCTAATGAGTGTAGCCTCTCTGAAGCACTCTGGTAGTGGGAAGTTCCTCTTGGATCCCAGTTTTCTTGGTCCCCATAGGATTTTGCCATGGATCCCAGTTCCTTGTCACTGAGCAGATCTCTTAGCCAATCAGTAAGCCATTGATTACCCCCCTAGTTTTAATGCCACTATTGCACAGATGAGCACTTCTTGACTTGCTGGTCTCTTCCATATAGCCATGTGTTCAGCACTCTCATGACAACCATGTGTATTTTATATTAGTTTTCTCTGCTTTCTCCAAATATTATTGACCAATTTTCCCTGACAGCTCATGCAACACCTTCCAGTGCTACACATGCCACCATCTAGGACCTGGTTACCATTATGGATCTGGCAGGATCCCTTGATATTGTTCGACAACACTCTGTGATTTCTTCAGCAGTATGGTCTTACCTTAAGACTGGGGCAGGTACTCAAGAGATTGGACAGAAGTCTGTCTCATTTTGGGGACCTTGTGGGTCTTTGGTCAACAGCTCACTGTGGGGCAGGGAGATGCAAGCCTGAATGATTTTCCATGGGGTTAGGCTTCCTCCCATTCTATTCATGGCCCTTCATACCAGGTGGTGCCCACAGCGTTCTCAGGAGCTTACCATATGAAAGTTAGGATTTTATACTATCAATTCATTATTAGTTTAGTATATTTTATGAGTCACCCTCCCTCCCATTCCCCTGAATTCTTTCCATCCCCTTTTACAGTCTTTCAATTCATTGACAGGTTTTCTTAATGTTCAGGCTTAGTCTGGTTAGAAAGCACATATGTTGGAGAATATTCAGAGCTAAACTCTATTTTCTTATATGAGGTCACTAAGAATGATCTGCTCCAAGTTCATCTACTTTTCTTTAAATCTTATTATGTCATTTTTCCTTTTAGCTGTGTAGAATTCCATAGTATAAATGTACCATGAACTTGATACCCATTTATCCATTGATGGCATTTGAGCTGATTCCAATTCTTTGCTATTATAAATTGAGCTATCTCTGTGCTTCATTGAGGAATCTTGGGGGGAGATGCCCAGTAGAGGGATAGCTGAGTCCATTGGTAGCTCTATGTCCATCATATTCAAGTGCCTCCATACTGCTTTCCATAGTGGTTGTGCAAGTTTGCAATGCCACCAGCAGTGAATGATGGTTCCTTTATCCTGCATCCTCACCAGCATCTATTCTTTTTGAATTTTTTAATGATTGCCATTCTTTCTGGAATGAGGTGGAATCTGATAGTTGTTTTGATTTGCATTTCCCTGATGATGAATGACTTTGAAAATTTTCTTAGAGTAGGCCATTTGTATTTCTTTTTCTGAGAATTCACTGTTGAGATCAGTGTCCCAGTTTATGAGAGGGCTGTTTGATTTTTATTATTTAATTTTCATCAGCACTTATGCTCATTGCATGAGTAAACACATGTACTAGGAGACCAATTCTCATAAACTCTTTCTCAAAAGAAAAAAAAATGTCACCATGAGGCTAAACTGGAATTCGCAATCCCAGGAAATGTGGTATTTTGGAAGAAATTCTAGGCTAGATGGATCACTTCAATAAGGCATTCAAGTTCATTTTCTCCTCTTGCGATGCCACCCACTCCAGGGTCCCATTTCCCATAAAACCCAAACACTCAGAAAGTTATCTCCAAGCATGTTTACCTGACTAATTACCTTTGGGTTATTAAAATATGTGGAAAAGAAAACCACAGCAGTACTTTTCAAAGTATATTGAAATGAGACTATGATCTTTAGCATGGTGAATTTTTAGAATTGAACGTAGAATTTGGACACCCAAGAAAGTAATTTGGAATCTTTCTGTCAGAACATTTCCAAATCAACCAGTATTTTTAAAAAATAAAATAAAACAATTATACAACCTCAGTAGAGTGTAGAACTAGAAGCAATGGCATCAAGGATTATGAAGAGGGCAGACTGTGCCATTACAGTCATTGTGCATGAGCTGCAGGCTGGGCATCAATTGTAAAGACCATGCCTGCAGATTAGAATACAACCTGTCAGAAATGTCATCTTCAAATGGGATGTTGTACATGACTGCAACTTCCTGTTCTCATAAGTCAATCTTTGGAGCTGGAAGGAAGAAAGGTTAAGTGGTTTTGGGGGGAAAAAGGAGGATGAGCTATACTGTATGGCAGTAATTTTTCAATAAAATAATGCATTTAGTGTGAATTCAGAATATCCATAATATGGAAAAAGAAGTCAAACTTCCCACCAGTCCCCAGGATTATAAGGTAAAATCAGGCTTAAGGTTAGAAAACCTGAAACCAAGACACATTCTTCTGTGGAAAACTATCCAAGGAATCCCTGGAGGAAGAAAAGAAGTTTCATTACTATGTGGATGCTGTTTCTATCTTGATATCTATTTTTCTGGTCCTCATTTAGACTTCATATTTCAGAGTACCCTATATTCCTCATAAAATATGCATTTAAAGCCCCACAAAAGGATATACTTATAAAAGATGTGAAAATAACCTGAAGACAGTTTCTAAAACACCCCATTTTTCCTGATTTATCCATTGTCATTTCACCCCATAATCCTAGAATCCAGCTATGTTCCTTTAAATTAAGGAACTTGTTAACACAGCATCATGCTCTGGTGTATATTACCAGTCATAGTTTCATTTTCCTAGTTCATTATAAAAGAATGGAGTGAAATATTCTTTGCTTTATAAAATATTTAAAGATAAAATATAGATAATTTCAGAGGTCACCTAGTACCCAAGATCTCATGTGCTCTAGTTAACAAAATAATGTTGTAGAAATTTAACAATGAATGCTCATATTTTAAGTTGTAATATACATGACTTGTTTCATTAAAAATTATAAAATTTGATCTCCATTAATCATATAATAATACCTCCTTTCATCACTGGAAAGATAGAATATCTAACCAAACAGCTATTGCTTTTCACTAACAAAAGACCACAACCTTATGTCCTGTTAGTCATTCCTTCATTTCTTTATTCAAGCATCATTCAAAAAATTATACATTTTTGTTCTTTAGAAAAGCCTGGCACTGTACTGTATAATTAATATCAAATGATGACTGAATTTAAGATGACTAAATGTTTTTAGCAGAACACAATCAATATTGACGACTATTGTAATAGACTCTTCTTATTTTTTATTTTGTGTGTGTGTTGCATATAGCTTGGGCTTTCAAAGTACAGCTCAAATTTGGATCTTATTTCTGATGATTACTATTTGGGAGTACAAGAGCATAAGGAAGTATAATGATGGTAGTGTATACAATCAAAATGTTATACATAAGATATATAATAAAAATAAAACACTACAATAAAACATAAAGATAAGATTATATGAAGCAATCTTTTAATTTCCCTTTTTGTTAGTTTTCTAATTGATGCAATGAGACTGTTCTAAGTGTCATATTTCTTCCTCCTATGGAATATCTTTAATCATGGCATTTATCACAGCTCATAGTTTACTAAATCCTTCTCTATTCCTACAAGAATATTGTATTTTAACAGGAATCATATATATAGAAAATATATATATATATATTTCTTGATCTAGGCCCTAATGACTTGTAGGGCTTAAGTCATTTGTCATATTTCCCATAATGTTTGCTGAATGAGGAAATTTAGGATGTCTAAAGAGACATTGATCCAAGTCTCAGAGACTATTATCCACTCAGGGTTTTATTTTTGTTTTTGTTTTGTTTCTGAATTTGGTTTTTTGAGGTAGTGTTTCACTGTTGTCCAGTACTCTAAGGTTTTGAAATTAAATTATATAAACATTTATTATTTAGTGTTCATGTATGCATTTTTTCTGATTGTCAACATAGTCTATATATTTACATTATTCCTACTTTTCAAAAAGAATATTTCAACAAGTATTCTTTATTTATTGAAAGTAAATTTGACTATCATGTATTTTACTTCTTTCTGTTTAACATGAGAACACACATGTATTCATTAAGAAACCTGATAAAATATATTTCAAGGTTAAAAAGAAAATTTGATCATATTATTTAACCCATTTTTGGAAGCCTGCATATCTTACAATCTTTAGATACTATAATTCTGATCAGATGTTTATTAGTTTAAAAAATATCAACTTGGCAGGCTTTGTGCTTTGCATGGTCCCAGAAGACCGATAAATAGCCTTGAAGCTATCTAAAAATTTGGTATGTATCAAGGCTAAGAATGCACAAGGATGTGAGGTAAATTAAGGCAAATGCCAAAGGAGCCATTAAAAAAAAGAGATCAACATGATGTCATCTCATCATTAATGAGAAGATGTAAAGATGAAAAAAAAACAATGATGAGGAGAGGGGATATTATCCCCATTATTCAAGAAGTACATAAAAATAATGTTTTTTAATTTAGTGAAAAACATCACTGAAACTCACCTTAGTTTATTAGGTTTTCAGAAATAATTCAAACATTAAAATCACATTTTCAAGTAATTAAACACATACAGAGTTATTGAGAGTATCTGTATTTGTTTGATGAAAAAAAAATCTGTCTGAGAAATCATCTTTAAATACTATCAGAACTGTACAGAGCAAATGGGGCTGAGGAATTTAGCAGTCAAGTAAGACATTCCAGCTCTTGCCACCAACATAGAAACTTGAACATACATTCATTTACCTACCAGAACACCCTTATAATGTTTTATATTATGTGCCTAATTCCTTCTAATATACTAATAGTTGATACTTGAGGAAAAGCTCTTCCAGTCCTGCAAAACCAGGCCCTTGAATTTCCGAGACCTATGAACTTACTGGCAGACCCATTGGCTCTCAGCTGCTCCAGACGTTAGAAGCCAAAGACATCTGGCTCTAAACTCTGAGATTATTGGGGTCTTTTTGTTCATGGCTTTAACCACTACTCAATGTGGATATTGCACTTAGATAAATAGACAGACAGATAAACAGAGATAGATGAATAGATAGGTGATGGATGGATAGATAGCTAGATGACAGATAGATGATAGATAGATAGATACATACATACATACATACATACATATATACATAGATAGATAGATAGATAGATACATAGATACATAGATACATAGATAGATACATAGATAGATACATAGATACATAGATAGATACAAGAATCCTGTCTATTATGGTCATCAAATAAAGATTCCAGGTAACTCCTCCTTCTCCTCAATTCAGAATAGTTGGGTTTAAGTTTTCTTACTTTTTTATAAATCCAAATGAACTAATCCAATCCAGTTATGGCATTTCAACCTTATTTTTATTAGCTAAATCCCTCTGAGTCAAAAGACTTGAAAAAGGAAAAGCCCAGAAGTCAACTCTCAACATCATCCATCCTACTTTCTCAAACACTGAGCTCTTATCTTTGCTGTGCCCTAGTTTCTTTGGTTAAAGGGGATTATAATTATGAAGTAAGAAAGTGGAGAAAAATAGAGTGCAGGGATACTTTGCAGAAATGTGATTGTGGAGTATTCATCATTTGTACATTGCTGCCACATTTGACATCTGTTGAGACAATTTATTAGGGTTCTTCAGAGACAACCAATAGAGCACATGTACACATGGAGAGAGAAAGAGAGAGAGAGACAGAGAGAGAGATTATTAAATAGTGAAAGAGAACCTAGAAATAAAGCTTTGGTATCTATAGGCACACCAGGCTGTATACATTTAGAATGTCTCTCTCCCCTCATCTCCCTATATATCACATACTTTTTATATATTGGGGATAATGGATCACATGATTATAGTCTGGGAAAGCTAAAAATAGTTCATTTGCATGCAAATGGAGTTGGAACTCAGTCTAATGCCTGAGAAATATGGAGGATGATATTGTAAATCTACATCGAAAATGGAAGGTCTGAGAACCTGAATAACTTTAGTCAATGTTCTAAAGTTTCTTTTTTCTAATATGCATTTATTTATTTAAGAGAAAGTGGGAGAAAGAGGCAGAAAGAGAGATAGAGAGAGAGAGAGAGAGAAGAGAGAGAGAAGAGAGCAAATGGGCATGGCAGGGCCTCCATCCACTGCAAACGAATTCCAGACAAATGTGGCACCTTATCTATCTGTAAACATCTGGATTTACATGAGTAGTGGGGAATTGAACTCATGTCCTTCTGCTTTGCAGGCAAACCCTCTAACCACTAAGGCATCTCTCCAGCCTAGACGTTTTAGGGTTTTAAAGCCGGGAATCACAATGAGGCAGTTTCAGGGTGACAGGAGCCTATAGTGAATAGCTTTCTCCTTGAAATCAGGGAATTACCCTTGTGCCTGTAAGGGAAAATCTAGACTTATCTTCAGACCAGGAACTTGAAAAGGGTCTGGATTATTCTTATCCTTCTTGGCCCTTAGAGAGTCATTCCACTCTTTTCTGAGAAGGCCCTTCTTGTTGAATTAAGATTTCTGAGAAGATTGCCCTTTTCCAGAACCACCCAAGACACCTGAAATCAGGACATGACTGTCTAGACCAGTAAATAAATAAAATACTTAATATTTTAAAGGAAAATTAAAGTTCTCCTCAGTGGAATAGGATAACACTTATGATATTTGGTGATATTTTCCAATATGTCTAATGGGTTTCAAGACATTGGTAATAATAAATATTATATATGCCCTGTTATTTCCTATATAAACATGTGTAATATAATTTGTAAATCAGTTGCATTGAAATTGTGATAATATATCAAGGTATAAAATTATAACATTATAATAAAAGTTACATGCATGTAACTCAGAATATGATATTACACCCATCATTTTCAATTTAACTTATTTTATCTACATTTATTACATTTTTTGGTATTTAGCACATATAAGGTGTACAAGGGACATCATCTGATATTTCCATGATTGTAATTATATTGATTATACTGACCCCTCTATTATTCTTTCTTATAATTTCCCCTTTGCTTATCAATATCCCAGTAATTCTCTCTTTAGTTCCATGTTCTTTAAAAATATACATATTAGCATACAAAAAATTACCTTTCGTTATGGTGATTTCAGACAAAATTTGGTTTCCCTTTTTCTGTCTTTCCCCAATCTCTTCTCTCCTTCTGCCCCACCCAACTTATCCTTCTTTCTGCTTTCATACTATACATAATGAAACTGTACTACATGGACTGTAGAGTTCTACTCATCTGTTAAGAAGAATTAATGTATGGATTCACAGAGAAAATGAATGGAACTGGAAAGAATAATATTTACTGAGGTAACTCAAACCCAGAAAGATCAAAAGAGCATATTCTAGCTTCCTAATACCAGAGAAAGCCTTGTATTTATGTCTGTGGGACTGGTTTATTTGATTTAACAATTCTGCCATTATTTTTGAAAGAACATAGATTCATTCTTCTTCATGGCTAAGTAACATTGCACTCTGTACATATATGACATTTTTGTTAGTCATTCATCTGTTGATATGGCAGTAGTAGTCACTATTCTCCTTGACATGCTGTGAGACGCTGCAAAGCCTACGTGGTGAAGTGGAGTGAATGAGATGGAGTCTGTCTGCTGCCTGAGAGCAATTTAACATAAGCAATACAAAGCAATGGCAGTATCTGTTGCCAAAAACCAAGTTCCAAGTGAGCAAGGGGTGTGTATGCTGAACAAATGGAAGACTCATATTCCTGAAAACAAACAGTAGGATGGAGTGAGATTTACTTTTGAAGCAAAGGGTTAACTTATGAAGATACAGGGAAAACTGTGTGATATATGTGATGTATCTACATCCAGAACTGAGGAATATATTAATTAGACTAGGGTGTTTATGAACTTAAGCAACAGGCTAAATTAGGATGACAGACACTTAAATGAGGGATCGAGAAATTATCATAAAATGAATTTGTATGACACATCTAAGTTATTTTTACCTCCTTGTGGACAAACTGTCTTTTAATCAACGCAGCTGTAACTAGCAGCTGATATGTGAAATCAGAATTCTCAACCATTCCTTCCAACGTCTTAGAATATTGCTTAGAATGCCTTCCACATTGTGACAATTTACATATGATGCATGACATCAAGATGTACCATTAACTGGTGAATTGGATGATAAAAGTATCATTTGAAGTTGGGAACAATAAACTTGCTAAACATATGATAACTGAAGATATTTGAAAGCAAGTCAATATAAGGGCTGCAGGAGAGGTATAAATTTTGATAGTAATTTATAAGAAAAAATATTAAGCTTATTACACATGATAAAAATTGAGTATTTATTAATTATATTCTCATAACATGCAATTATAATATATCCTGTTGTTTGATAATCCTGTAATATTTTTGAACCCATAAACTTTAGCAACACCCTGGTAAATCTGGCACATTCTGACATCTTGTCTCAGAATAAATTTTGGAGTGAATTTTATCAGTTGCACGGTGACACAGCTAATGAGACATAATTTGTTGTTGAGGAAAGGATTAGGTTCAACTGCCTATAATAACAATATCACAATAGTGGTTTAAATAAAGTGAGTGTTTACTCTTCATTCCTCAAAACAAAGAGATATTCATGAATTTCTTTTTTTCCCCCTTTATCTCCTTGACTACATAGATTCCTTTTCACAAGAAAGACTCCAGGAGATTTGTGGTTTATATAATCATATGCTTATTACAGGCAGCAAGAACAAAAGGGGACAGAAGAAAAATTCTCATTCCACTGATATTTAACATGAGTGCCTATCTCCAAATATTCCAAATCCTCTACAGCACTCTGGTTTGCTTCATCTCAGGTAGAACTTGATCAACTATTGCTGCTAAGTTAGAAAACCATGAAAATGACTCATCTTTTCCTACTTTAAGGAAAAAAAGTGCTATAGCTAAATGAAAAAAAAATGCATGGCTATAGGTCAGAAATTATAAATGGCTATAATACTTTCACACCTATAAAGGCCCTGTTTTTTCTTATCTATAATTTTAAAATCCTAAATGTGGTTATTTGATTAAATGTCCCCCAATAGACTCAAAAGTTCATTAAAGATTTGCCTCTAGACTCCTGGCTGGAGGAGGTGTCTCCTTGGCCTGGCCTCCTAAGGTCCAGCTCTAAGGTATTTCTAACATGAATGTGAAATTCCAGCTATACCTGTACAAAAAGCAGTCTGAGCTCAAGCCTGAAGTTCCTACTGTTTTGCTGGTTGAAGTTTGGAATGTGCTTGCTTGCTTTGGAGGTGCAAGTGATGGGTTAGTCTCTCTGCTTGGACCTGTGAAAGGGGGCCATCTTCTTTCTTCTTTATGGAACTTCCGCTGGATTTGTTGCTTCAATAAATACTTTCCTCCCAAAACTGTTCCTGGTTTGGAGATTCATCCCAGTGGCATGTGGCTGACTATGACAGTAAATTTATAAAATTAAATCCTAACATCTTCTTTAACTGGCATAGGGGGTCTTGGAAATAACTAAAATATTAGAGAAACGTCTAATTTCTCCCATGTGTGTACATTAGCCAATCTTATATAGGTTGTCCCAATCAAAACATCAAAATTATTATGTAATTTTTACAAATATCATATACTCTGTCAAGTTATTGATAGAAAAACTATTTCACATTACTAACTTTTTTTCATGTATAGGTTTGAAAGAATAAAATTGATTTGGAGGAGTGTGATTAATCTCTTCTCTATTGAAGATCTAAGACCCCCAAAGAGGATTGATAATTAATTATGCCCTGGTAATAAGCAGAGAGAGTTGGAAATAACCTTGGTGTTAGGACTGTTAGGATGGATTTTTTTTCATTTCATTCCCTTCCACAATATATAGTAGGCCTGCCAGTTCTTTTGTGAAACCTTAATCCCAGTCATTTAGATAGTCATTAAATGCTGAGAAGTCTCTCATTTTCTCTTGGATAATTATCTTCACTCTCTATCCTTAAACTTCTCACCTGAATGTGGACTGCATTCTGGATGCAGCACTCAAATCCTTCAATTATGTGATTCTGTTCTCTCTGGCATCAAATAATGGAATGTTACTGATGTTTTAGCTGGATTAGTATTTTCAGGCTTGGATTTTGAAAGGAAAATAGAAGCCATACTTTTTTAATATGCTAAGATGAATCCATTTTACAACATGAAGCTAATAGAAGGGTGAGTCAAATGAATTCCCACTGTCATTTAGGTAATGCTTGAGTTGCAAATTACCTAAACCTTTTATATTATGAGATTTCTCTGGAAATGGGAATGATTTCTGACTTCAATAATTACTATTTTCATTAGAAATCTTCAGGACACATCAAAGAATAAAAGCACAACCATTAAAGAAAGAAAATATTTTGTTAAATACTTTGGAATTATGCTTATGAGTTAGAATAATTTGGTACCCAGGTAGCCAACACTAGAATGCTGAGGCTGAGTAGGTAGTACAGTGGGAAAATGGCTTGCTCACCTTAAAAAGATCTAAACCTGATCTCAAGCTCCATTACCTAACTGAAAAATCCCAGGCATGGCAGTGAACACCTGTAATCCAAGTACCTTGGAGGTTAAGATGGGAGGGGTTCCCTGTCTTAGACAGCTTGATTGGTGAGCTGTTGGCCAATGAGACATCCTGTCTCAAAAAGAAGTAGATAGTGTTCCTTAAAATGTAACTTGGGTTGTCTTCTAGCCTCCATAAACAAGAATACATGCACATAATCATCTCCACTAATATGCTCTCACACACTTACAAAACATGAATGCACAGGCATGAATGCAAAAGCACATTAGTGTGCAAAGAACAATTGATAGATACAGACACTCTGTAACATTTTAAATTGAATTGACAATTGTGATTGGCTGAAAAACATCCTCAAAGTCATCAAAATCCTAATACTTAGAGTTTGTGGGTATTACCCTATGCAATAATCTTACAAGTGTGGTTAAGGACTTTTATATAAGAAATGATTTTAAATTTTCTATGCTGGTCCTTCCTGCAATCACAGAAATCATTTAAGACATAGGTAGAAGGAGGTCAGATACACACAGCACAGGAGTAATTCAAGAGAATGTTGAAGGTAAATTTTTAGAATCAGATTCTGAAGACATATAGCCACCCGAAACTGGAAGAGACAAACAATATATTACAGCTAGAAGATTCTTTTGTTTTTGTTTTGTTTTGTTTTTAATTTATTTATTTGCAAGCAGAGAAGAGAGAGAGAGAGAAAGAGCAACAAAGAGAGAGAGAACGGGTCCACCAGGGCCTCCTACCACTGCAAAAGAATTCTAGATACATGTGCCACTTTGTGCATCTGGCTGTATGTGGTACTGGGGAATCCAATTCCAGTTTTTAAGCTTTGCATGCAGGTACCTTACTTTTGACAAATTTTGTCCCTTGTGATAACTTGATTTTCATGCAGTATTTCAGATTTTAGCATATTGTCCTCTAGCAGAGAAATGATTAAATTTCTATTGTTTGAAAGCATCCATTTTGCAGAGATATGTCAGAATATTGTCAGGGAACTAATGTAGTACTTTTATTCAAGTAAAATATTATAAATCATAATTTCTACTTTTAGTTTTTAAATTTGGACTTTTTTGTTCTCAAATTCTCTGCACTACTTGGATTTTGAAAAACATATATGGAGATTACTTTTTGCATCTCTGGACACAGAAAGAGGATATGCAATAGGTTAGGAAGGAACATACCAAGTGCCAATGTTGGTAAAAGGCAATGGATACAAATCAAGTCAGCTAGAGATTTGCAGGTGCTTTCTGCAGAGATGGTATAGTTTGGTGGAACACACGAGCAGATAAATTGATACTGATTAATTATCTTTCAATCCAATATGAAAGAAAAATAACAAGAAGGATTCCTTTTGTATTGAGTGATCAGTTGCATCTATCAAATTGGATAATAAGCAATTTTAGATTAAGAAATGGCAATGATTCAATGGCACATGTTTAAACAACAATATAACAAACCTTTAGTTTCAGTCACATCAAATCAGACAGAAGTATGCATCCTGGGGATTTTACTGTACAGTACTATGTCTACAGAGAGAAACAACATAAATTAGCCCATCTCAAAATCCAGAAGAAAGGCTTTTAAAGGTTTTCAATATAAGAAATGATCATGTTGAGAAATCCCTATTTTTAACTAGACGTAAAGATTAAACAATATGTACATGTATGAAAACATTACACAGGATGTCATGGTGTATGAATATGATGTTATGTGTGATTAAAATTAAATTTAAAAGTTAACACTTCAAAAGAAAGCTAAAATAGAATAAAACATATAAGTATATGCATATGCTCAGTTAGTTCATGAGTAAATTAAACCAAATTTTCTAAACTTTCTGTCCTAAAACCTTCTGTATTCCTCTATAGATAATTTTAAGTTATAAAAGAGATTAAATCAAAAAATTAATTGATTTAATTCACTAATTTAATTAAATGCGACTAGTTAAATTAAGAACAATTGGTATTTTATTTAATTCACTTGAATTTGAACACACACTTACATACATACACACAAACACACGCACACATATAAAATGGTCACAGTATAAAGTCTGCCTCATAGTACACTATGGAAACTAAAATTTAAAAGACATTCTTTGGGGAAGAATACATAGTAGATTCAGAAGTCCAAGAGAAAAAATAAGTTTGAAGTATCTAGAGAGCTTCAAGAAGTTATGAGCCTCACTTTGGTGGACCATGGTGGGACAAGGCAGGACAGAGGCCAGCAGGGCTGCTCATGCAACCAGGTGAGTTATGCCCTGAATTCTGGTTTCAAGCTAAAGCAATGGAAAGTCATTGGAGTAGTCAGAGTCTGCTTTCCACTTTTGAATGAAGCCTCAGCTCTGTGAATAGTGTTTGTGGCAACATCAAGTGTAGAATGAGGAATTCTGCCCAGAAGACACAGCAGTGGTCTCATCAAGGAATCATTGTGATGTGCACATGAGTGAACAAAAGTAGGAAAAAGATGAAATGTCAATCATATAACATTTTGCATGGTTTGGAAGGAATTAGTTTCCTTTTCATCCTATTTCATATCTGGATAGCACTGGTCATACAGAGAATTTGCATATGTAGTTGCTTGAAATTAAGTCAATTTATTTCTGTGTCTTAATATATCTTAACTTTGATCAAGTGTCTTTCTTATTTCCTTGCTTCAATTTCCTTTATAATTTTTCAAAAAAAAATGAAGAATATAACATGCTTAAATTTAAGAAAAAAATTAAAACCCAAAAGGAAAGTTAAAGTCACTTTCCTCTAAAGAAAAGGTCGTGAGGTTAAAAGAGCTTACTTGCGAAAGCCTTCCAGCCCAGATCGAATTCCCTAGTTACCCATGTAAAGCTGAATGGGCATTTGCTATAGTGGGAAGAGACTCTGATACACGCACACACACACACCCACACACACACACACACTAATACATATTTTTTTTTAAAGTGAAGGACACAATGTGATGTTTAAAGAAGTTTAACTCCTGTCAAGTATAGGAAGTAATTGGCTAGCTATTTACAGAACTAATGTTATCCCAAGAGAGTTCCTCCATTCTAATTAAGCATCTGTTGAAAATGCATGATAGTTCAATGATTGAAAATTTTCCTCGATACCTTGCTTGATTTCACTGTTGTTTATCTACTAAACTTTTCTTTTACCCTAAGGAAAATTTCAAAATACAGAAAGAGGTAGAGGCTGTTTGAGTCCACATTAAATTGGAACTGGATTTCAGTACTATTTTAGTCATTTTCACAAATCAAGAAGCATTTTCCATTAATTCTCCTCAAAGTCATCTGCAAAAACACAAGGAACAGAAATTGCTAGGAGGTTTGGAATGTACAAATAAATTTCTCCTCTCTTCTCCGGGCCACCTCTGTTTTGGACCCTGCATACATAAAGGGGCTGTGGATGGGGACATATTTAATGGTACCATATTCTTTCCTCACTTGGTATATAAAAGGAACAGACTCATGCTGTGACAATTCTCTTTTGTTAAAGAGATAGCTAGGTTAATGAATTCACATGACTATTTAAGTACTAACCTTTTTCTTTGTATATGTAAGAAATCAACACCCCTGTATATGATTTTCCTCCCTATGTACTTCCCAAATAAAGGTTCTAGGCTAGATTACTTTATCTTTTTTTTTAAGCAAATAAGACATCCATCCTGGAGCTTTTGAATTTTGAGAATTCTACCTCTATAATTTTATAAGACTACAATGCAAAGAAGTTCAGACATTTAGTCATGTACACAAAAGTCTATAAATATCTCAGGATAATTTAGGAACTAGTTTATAAAATTTCACTTTTGATTCAATTTATTATTACAAAAAATATGCTTCCTAGTCAAAGTGATTACCACTTGACTTTGCTGAACTGGTCATATTAAAGCTTTGCACAGAGATGCCTTGAAGATATGCTTAAGCGCATGGATGTGCTCTACCTCGTGTCACAAGAACCACTCCATGGGGATAATGGTCACCTGTGCCCTAGTTGTCTAATTCTTTTATTCTCATCTATTCCACCACAAAACAGAGAAACTGTATTACTTCTGGTTCTAACTCATCATGCTGTTTCATTCTGTAGACACCCAGAGCCAAGATAACTTGAGAAGAGAAATCAGTTCAGTAACACCCATACATATTTCCTTTTTTTCTTTTTTGTTACTTTCTTATGGGAACAGAATTAACTTATATCAACCTAAAATATCTGGAAGAAGTGATTAATCACATTTCTTGTTGTTATATGTTTGTTCAAAGCCTGTATTTTGTTCAGCCTTCAGATTTCATTAATTGCCTTTTTCCCTGACATAAATCTCTATACTTAACAAGTTTTCAAATGGAAATCCCTCTAATGGAATTTACCAGAGAGCAAGTATTCCAATCTCAGTTTTGTGATCCAAGACTGGCACCTACTGGTTAAATACAATCAGTTCACAGATGGAATAAAATTTTCAGTCACAAGTTCTTGTGACCTTGCTATTGTTTTAGTTATTATTAAAAATCATGAAATGTTACTGTTTCCACTGTAGCAAATAAAAATTACATTTAAAACTATATATATGTATATGTAATAGAGATAGAGCTTAATTATTAAGTCTGCAAATAGCTGTTTTATTTTCTATTTAAATCAGAACATGGCTATTGAAATTCATTATCAAAAATATGTATGTTCCTAAGGGTTTTATTCAGACTCATCAATAAATAATTCAGTCATTCTCAGATGAGCCTAAATAGATTTTGAAGTTAGGTATACATTTTCTCATAAGTCAGGTTCAACCCAGGTGTTTTAAAGCCTTGGCTATATACATATGACTTTCATTTTTTTCTAAACATATTTTAATGTTTTCATTTAAAATTTCTGTTATATCCAATCATGTATGTTATACACATCTATTCTCAATACATTTTACCAAAAGTACTTTATAGAGGGACTTTTTATATTCCATCAGGCTTTGGTTATTTGTGAAATGTTTTTCTTCCCCATAAGTAGAAATATTTTATGCTTTTTTTATAAAATATATCTTTATTATCCATATTTACAGACACTGAGTGAAGAAATAATGTGTTGGTGTCCCCAGTTCCCTGATTTCCCTCCTCCCTGTACACATTGAGCTGGGTATCCTCCGTGGGAAAACTGGGTCAGTCCATGGGGTAGGAGGTTATGGACAGCCTAGGAGTCAACCGGTTCCACCCCACTTTGTAGGTTGTCACTGAGAGGGGCCATGTCTCTGGATATTCTCCTCCACCATGGCCCTTACAATCTTTCCGCCCCCTCTTCCATTCAGTTCCCTGAGTCATGGTGGGTGAGTATTAAGGCTGCTTTATTGTTGAGGTCTTAGGGGGTCTCTGTATTTCTGCTTTAGGTTGTGTTGAAAACCATTTGTGTCTCTCTCACTGGCTTATCCTGTGTTGACCTACTGGCTGTGGTTATGGGTGTCTTGCTTATCCCACCATTCTCTGGGGGGTTCCATATGGATCCTCCACCATAGGTCTGGTGTGGCTCATCTCTTGCCAGAATGTCAGCTGAGCCATCTCCCAAACCACTATTTTACATTTTTATACCATTATAAATAATAATATTTTTGTAATCTCATATAATTTTTGTTGTGGCATATATAAATATATTCTACACTTA
This sequence comes from Zapus hudsonius, assembly GCA_004024765.1. Taxonomy (NCBI): domain Eukaryota; kingdom Metazoa; phylum Chordata; class Mammalia; order Rodentia; family Dipodidae; genus Zapus; species Zapus hudsonius. Next base: position 3,706 of record PVHP010015741.1, on the reverse strand, counting down.
CTATTTTTGACCTTGTATTCTGAAATCTTGCAAGAAAAGCTTACCATTTTCTGTTACTTAGTACATCATGTTAGATGTTTCATGTGTGTTATAATGTGAGTCAGAAATAGATATTTTTTAACTTTTTCTTTCCAATATGGATGCCTGTTATTATTATTTTTTATTACCAAATGAGCTAGATCTTCTAAGTGAAGAGAGTGAAAAAAATGCCAAAGCCTTTCTGCCTTGCCTATCAAAAAGACATTATTCCTTCAAATTATGTTTTTTCACCCATCAATGATGAATGAAATATCAACAATAAGGATCCCATTAGTTGCAGTTTTTTTTCCACAGAAACAAAAAAGAGAGCAAAAAAAAAAAAACTTTGATTCTTTTTTGTTTGTTTGTTTTGCAAGTTTTTAAGGTATTTTGTCAACAGTGTCTTTTTTTATTCATACAGTAAACTAAACTAATAATGAATTGACACCTTAAAACTTTAGCTTTTATACAGTAAGCTCCTGAGGAACCTGAGGGTACCACCTGGTACGAGGGGCCATGAGTAGAACGGGAGGAAGCCTAAATTCAAGAATAATTGCTCAGGCCTGCATCTCCCTTTCCCAGTTATTGGTTCATTCCTACATTAAGCTGTTGATCAAAGAGACCCACCAGGTCCCCTAAACCTTGGACAGACTTCTGTCAAAGATCTTGAATACCTGTTTTAGGCCTAAGGTAAGACCCATAAATCACAGTGTCATCAAACAACACCAAGATATCCTGCTAGATCCAGAATGGTAACCAGCTCTCAGATGGTAGCATGTGTATCACTGGAAGGTGTTGCCTGAGCTGTAAGGGGAAATTGGTTAATGATATTCGGAGAAAGCAGAGACCACTGATATGCATTATAGACAGTTGTCACAAGAATGCTGAAAACAGCTATATGGAAGAGACCAGCAAGTTAAGAACTGCCCATCTGTGCAATAGTGGCCCTAAACAGAGGAGGGTAATCAATGACTTACTGATTGGTTAAGAGATCCACTAGTGACAAAGAGCCCTTAACGGGAACTGGGATCCTATAGGGACCAAGAACTCAGGCTCCTAGGGGAAATTCCCACTACCAGAGAGCTACAGAGAGGCTACACCCATTAGCAACCAGCCAAAATTGAAATGTTGTCTCATTTAACCTATATTCATCTCATTCTCCAATGGAGATTCCGTTAGTGTTTTTCAGAAGGCAGTGAGAGAGCCTGGGACAACTCAATTCCACCAACAAGACATTGGAGGATGCCTGAAATCCTGGCAGGAGACAAACCACACCTAGCCTCTGATTCTTGATAGTTTTTTTTTTTTTTTTAATCCAAAAAGATGTTCTTTCTGCATCTGTAAGATAACCACTTTTTAAATAATTAATATGATGGATTCCACTTGTCAGATTTCTAAAAGTTAAACCAACCTTGAAATACTGTGAGGAAACTTCATATGTACCTGATTAATGGATGCATGTGGCTGAATTTGATGAAGATTTAAAAGTGCTTCTTTACTTTTAAAATTTTGAAGCTTGAACTTGGGACAAAGAATTTTTCCAGAATTCCTGTTGTTCTTTAAAAGTTTCCATGACTTCACCATGATGCCACCTAATCCTATGGTGTTCTATGTGAGAAAGTTAACCAAATCTACATTTTTAAATGTGTGTAGTACTAAGAAAGTTATATGTTAATTTAAAAGTGATGTTTTATAAATTCATCATTAGGACTTTTTCTATTTTAGCTAAAATTTTAAATGAAGATGTTTATAATTTTATCTTGTCATTTTTATATCAACAGAATCTATTATTTCATGTTTTTTTCTTTCCTGGCTGTTTGAAAATATTCAATCTTAATTGTCCTGATAAAGTTACCTGGAATTTTAATAATTTTTGATATGAAAGTAACAAAAACCTCAGGATTCCTTCACTTTCCTGCCTGTATTTAAATTTTCACTTTTTATGCTTTTGATTTCTGTTCTGCCAGTTAGTTTTTACTTTCTTCTGCTTTTTCAAGGTAATTTGTTCTTATTTCCTACTTAGATTGAACATTGGTACAGATTTTAGACTTTTCTTCTTTCTAACACAATATTTATTTCCTATAAGATTTTTTTCAGAATAATTATTTTAGAGGAGGGCAAAAAATCTTCTATTTTATTATGTTTCCATCTTCTTTCAACTCATAATTCTTTTTGATTTTGTATTTGGTTTTATTTTTGAACCAAAGATTATAGGTGGCATATTTGATTTCCAAATATTTGGGGAAATTCAGAAAAAAATTAATAATGTGTAGTTTTTGTAATTTTTCTAGACAGACATAGTTTCATGAATATGAATTTTCCTCAGTATTTGGACTTCTTTCAAGGCTCAAGATAGGATCTTGCTTCATAGTCTATTCATTGAAAGGAATGCACAGCCTGCTGTTGTTAGATGAAATGTTCTAAAAAATGCCAGGCCAAGTTGCTTAACACAGCTCTGCAAGTCCTCTGACATGCCCATTCTCTCTGTCTCTGTTCTCTCTCTCCCTCTCTCTCTCTCTCTCTCTCTCTCTCTCTCTCTCTCTCTCTATCTCTCTCTCTCTCTCCTTACATATAGGTAAATACATATTAATAAAAATCAAGAAATATTCATTCTTGAGTTAAAAATGTCCTGATGAAAACTAGCTAGCACTTTGCGAGCACTGTGTCTCCAGAATCCCTTCGTCTCTTGCTGCAGCCAAGGCCCTCGCCACCACACAAACTTGGATTTATTCCCATTGCCATTCTGCACTCTACACATAGCAGAGACGAACTAGAGACACATGAGAAGGAATGTTCACATGTGAAGAAAGAAGACACGTAATGTCAGGAAGTCACATAAAATAGAACATTGAAATGAGGCGACCTGGAACAAAGAAAACAAAAGAGAATAGGCAGGAAGCTCTAACTGGAGGTTATGGTGATCATTACAGAGCCAGGCAGGACTGCCTCCTCTCCAAGCTTTAGTGAAACACAGAAAAGCAAACCAAAATGGAGTGAAAGGAGTACATTTGCATTTCAGCAAGCTCATGGGAGCTCAGGGTGTTGACTTAATATTATTGAAGCCTCTTGAAATATTGGAAAATGGTCTTTCTCTTTAGCCATCCATTTTATAACAAGTTGTTATACTACTCCAGTTATTAAATATTTGCCTTTCTCACTCAGCATCAGATTATGCCTTGCTGTAATGTACTTTCCTGCAGTTAGCATGCAGATACTACTTCTTAAAAAAGCTGTAAAACTAAGCATAACTTACTTTAAAATCCCAAAAATTCTTCTACAATGTTACATTCCATCTAAGTTTATCAGCAATTCCTAGTGTCTCAAACGGCACTGAAATGTATTGCCAAACCACCATTTTTCTTCACATTTAAGAGATTGTTTCCTTATTTTGCCAGTCATTGATGTCATTTCCGATTTTAAAAATTATACGTTTCAACTGTTTTTTAAAGCTTTTATCAAGAAAGCCTTAAGTGCCAAAAATAAAATGTCTCCAGGAATGTTTCAATATCATTAGGATGTGAGTGAATTATGGGCTATCATATATGATATCTACATAGAAATTTCTATGGATACTCATGTTTTAACGTAGGAAGTTAGGTAGAACAGACTGTGATTGCCATGTAGGTAACTTTGAAGTCAAGAAGTCACTGAGCAATTTTCCTAACCAACTAATATATGACATCTTTTT
>PVHP010015740.1:0-36975 GCA_004024765.1 Zapus hudsonius | reverse complement strand
TTGAAGTTACAGATCCAGGGGAAGTTCCATAATGGTGAAAGATGCTGGCCCTCTTTCACTGGTCCAAACACACACACACACACACACACACACACACACACACACACACACACACAGAAGCCATCACCAACACACACACACACACACCAGCAAACAGGCATAGATTGGGGGAGGAGAAGGAAGAAGAGTTTCTTCCCTTTTATATAGCCTTAGGGCTGGGTCTTACAACCCTTTCCAGAATTTGTTGACTTCCTCAGTCTTTGGAATTTCCTTCCTGCACTGCCCTCCCAGGAAGGGATATTTGTTTCTAGCTAACATGACTTCCTGAATTCTCTGAGCTTCCTTTCTATCTTTAATTCAGAAGAAATCTCCTATGCAACACTCAAGATTACTGTGGATTGCTAGCAGGTCAAGCTGACAACAAAATTTAAACATCACAGGTTTCAAGTGAAAGGTAGATGCAGTTTGTGGGAAATGAAAACAGCTTCCTTTAGGTAGAAGACTCCGTGGTCAGGTACCAGCAGTGGATTGGTAAAGGTTTAGTAACAACTGGTTGGGGGGGGGGGGAAGGGAATGAGGTAGGGAGCCTTGATTTGTTTCCACACTGTAAATATTCCTATCATGGTGAGTTCAGGCTACCAGTATGATTTAACTGATTGCAGAGATTGTGAAGAAATGCAAATTGGTGTTCCAATCATATCATCATATAGATTTTCCAATATTAAACTGGGGAAATGGTTCAGTGGGTGAGGACTCTAGCTGTATAAGCATGAGAGTCCAAGGGGGCCTGAGACTGTCTGGATTCAATGCTCAGTACCCATATAATAATGCTGGGTATGGCAATGCATATCTGTAACCCAGCCCTGTGGGGAGAAGAGACAGGAGAATTGCTAAGGCTCACTGGTCGTCAGTCTGATTGTAAAACAATAGCTCATGATTTGGTGGGCCTGTCTCAAGGAGACTGCGTGGGTAGAGCCATAGCAGAGAATACCTGGCATTTTCATCTGGCCTCCACCTGCATATGCACACATAGGTACATATACTACACACACACCATACCAAACATAATTCTCTCACGTGCCAAGAAAAAGAAAGAAAAAAGAAAGAAAGAAAGAAAGAAAGAAAGAAAGAAAGAAAGAAAGAAAGAAAGAAATTCCAAAAGCACAATAGATGCCTCAGTCCAGCTGTGCTCAGGCTCTGAGACACTGGTCAGAAATTCCCTGATGTGATAGAGAAAGCTTTAAACTGAAGCTATGGATTAATGCAGGTGAAATCCATTGCCAGTAGCAGGTTACCTCCCACTATGAGATTTTAGTCAAGGAGACCCATGAGCCCCCCCCCAATGCACGCCACTGCAAAATGCATGATTACTCACCAGTGTGAGAAGGTAAGACCCTATTGTTGAAGACATCGCAGGCTGCAGTCACAGGACACAGAGAAATTAAGATGGTACTGAGATAGAAACCATCTCCTCACCCCATAGCTGCCATACTTCTGGAAGGAGCAAGTTGCTGGGGGAGAAAAGTCACCTATAGTCTTAACAACTGGTGGATCCTGCATGCTTCATAATCAATCAGTCAAGCAAGATGTGCCTAAAGATACAAAAGACTGTAGGATCTTTAAATGTGAACAGGCACAATATACACTGTGAGATGGTTATGAATCTATTGGGGGCCAAGAGCAGAATGTGATAGTTTGAATGTATGTCCCCCAATAGATTAGGGTGTTTTGTTAAAGCTTGTAACTTTAAAGAGGTATCACTGTGGGTGGATCCGAAGGTGTTTCTGAGGGTGGATCTGGGATTCCAGCATAGATATGAGAATAGTACTCTAAGCTCTGAGGAGCTCAGTACTGTTTTTGCTGGTGTGTGTGTGTGTGTGTGTGTGTGTGTGTGTGTGTGTGTGTGTGTGCGTGCGTGCGTGCGTGCGCGTGTGTGTGTGTGTGTGTGTGTGTGTGTGTTGCTGGTGATGGTTTCTCTTTCTCTGCTTGAACAGTGAAAGGCATTCAGTCTCTTTCACCATGATGGAACTTCCCCTGGATCTGTAGTTTCAATAAATCCTTTCCTCCCATAAACTGTGCTTGGTTTGGAAGTTGATCCCAGTGGCATGTGGCTAACTATGACAGGAACATTGTGGAAGAGGAGGTGAAAAGAATGTAACAGGCCTGGAGAGATGGTCCAGCAGTTAAGGTGCTTGCCTGCAAAGCCTAACGACCCCAGTTTGCTTACCCAGTACTCATATAAAGCCAGATGCAAAAAGTGGTGCAGCTGGAGTCCATTTGTAACAGTTGGAGGCCTTGGAGTGGCCATTCTCTGTCTGTCTCTCTTCCATCTCTCTGCTTGCAAATAAAAAAAATAAATAAATACATAAATTTTAAAATTTAGAAAAAAGAATGTAAGAACCATCGGGTGTGTAGTTGTACTTTGGGGCCGCCCTCCTAACATGAACTGACTGGGGCATTCATCACCACAAAGTGATTACCTATGCCCCCACAACATCAGCACTTTTCAGATCCCATCAACATTTTTAAATGGAGGGCAGAGAAGGGCAAAGGGAAGGAGGCAACAAAACAGAGGAAGCACTACCTTGAAAGGGGAGGGCCCTTGGGGGATGTGAAGTGCATAGGAGAGGGGACAGAAAAATGATAGGTATGAGACCATGGCCAAATTACTGTATGTTTATATATTAAAGTTCTCAATAAAAAATAAACTCTGAAAAATGAAATTCTACACATGAATTATATATACAAAGTTTCTACCTATTGAAAACTAAACAAATATAAAAAAATGAAATTCTAGTATCAACATACAAAATATAATTAGCTAATATATGTAAACTATATTAACTTATAATGTAATTTATCCAGAAAGATCATGACTAAGAATATTCCTTTAATCACAAATGGAAGAATGAATGCATTCTGCTTCAATCAAGAAGATGGTGACAATCTTTCTCAACTCAAGGGTGTTCATTGTTGTTTGGCAACTTTTATATTATGGAATTGGTGTTTTTCTCAGATACTAATTATATTTGTTGTTATAAAAACTTAGAATTGAAGAATTATGGACCCACCTCAATTCTTCTCAGTACATGAACACTACATGAGCACAACACACTACTCATACCAGAGCTTGGTCTGCAAGGATCCAGCTGAAAGCTATACATTTATTTTGTTGCCAGGAATTTAGGGCTAGCTTTAGGCAAAGGCTAATGTTTAGGTTTGATCAAGATATATTTCATATTTATACTTCAGTGATGTAACATACTTAACAAATTCTTAAATTTATTACACTTGAAATCTATATAATATCCACATGAAGGTATCCATTCATAAGCTAAGGTAATAACTGAGTAATTTATATCACTATGCAATGTTTGGCTCTGATGACATAAATTAGTTTGCCTTTAACACTAGAGAGTGATCTAAACACAAAATTTAAAAATGCAGGTGTTCATAAATTCCTTGGCAACTGAGGCATATCAAAACTTGTGCACTTCAAAAATTGTTTCAAGATTTTTCAGGATGATCTAAAATCGTGTGTTCAGGATACTGCAAAGTTCAGATTACCACATCAAGGACAATAAAGTGAACTTTTCCCTTGATGATAAGAGCATATAGGAAACCACTACATGATGAGCTTGAACATCATTATGCAGGTGTATGGGTCTCTTTCAACAGGTTGTTCCACAGTAAGTTTTTCCTCCATCCTTCCAGAGCTGTTCAAAGAAACCATTTTTAGCTATGATTTTGTTGTGTAGTATTTGTTTTAGGATATATACTCTGATTAAAAGTTAAATAATGAAGACCTGTGTCTATGATAAGCACAATTAACCATTGAAATGGTAGCTATGACTGCATACAGACATTTCACTGACTTATTCAAACAACTGGGCATAATTTGTCCTTAAAGTATTTTTAATACAGAAGATTAGCAATATTAATAAAACCACAAGGTTCAAGTTTTTTTTTTAGTCAAAACTAAGGGGCAAGAAAGATTGCTCAGTGGTTAAAGATGCTTGCTTGCAAAGCAAGATGGGCTCTGTTTGCTTCCCCAGTACCCATGTGAAGCCAGATGCACAAAGTGGTGCATGTATATAGAGTTCGTTTGCAGTGGCAGGAGGCCCTGGCATGTCCCTACTCACACACAGACTTTGCTTTCTCTCTCTCTTAAATAAATAAACTATGAAAAGGTTCTTTCAGACTGAAAATTAACCAAATGAGGAAGGAAGAGCTAAAAGTTGTCCTAATCAAACAATTCAATCAAAGTCTTATACTAATAGAAACATGAATAGTAAGTTTCAGAGTGTGGTGCAAATATTCCTCTTTGTTTTTATCTGCAGTCTGTATATTAAAATGTTTTTTTTCTAATCTTTCTGATAATTATGTAGGACTGACATGACAGTGAACTAGAAGTGACTACACAGATTTGTGAAAGTATACTTTTGGAAGCAAGTACTTTTTCTTTCTTTTTAGAATGCTTGTCCTTATTTGGTCAGTGAAATGAAATTTAGTCATTGGAACCCTGAAAAGTTTAAATGCCATGTCCCGTTCAGGCAGTTTTCACAGTGGACTCGAGACAAGGGGCATTTCTGTTACTCAGGAAGCTCACTCTGCTCCTTCCCAGGCAGTTGACCCCCAACCCCATATCAAGTAGTCACTGCCAATCTGATTTATACCATCATAGTTAATTACCTTTATACATTGTACTATCTTCTAGTTTAGGATTTTCATATAAGTTGGTGTTATCATATGTAAACAATTTGTATATTTTTTTTGGTCTAATTGCTTTAACTGAGTTTAATGATTTTAGATTTATCCATGGTTTTGTAGATGTCAGCAATTAATTCTTTTTATTGCTGAATAGTTTTATACTTGCTAAACCATTATATACTGATCCACTTTTCTCTTTATGGGCATCTGTATTATATCCATTTTTAGTTATTATAAATAAAGCTTCCACTATTTCTGATGTAGAAGTGTTTTCATGGGAATACCTTTTTATCTATTTTTCTTGGATTAATGCCTGAATGTATAATTGTTCGTTGCATAGATATATTTTAATCACTTAAGAAACAAGAGCATTTTCTAAAACGGTGATACCATTTTACACTTCCATCAGCCATTTGGTTTTTGCACATTTGGGAGAAGTCTTAAAGGTATTTACTGAAATTTAAGTTGTGCATTTTGCTTGGAAGGAAAAATGGCCAGACTTGCGACTGTACACTGATTCATGGGCTGTGGCCAATGGTTAGGCTGGATTGTCTGGGACTTGAAAAGAGCACAATTGGAAAATTTGTGAGAAAGATATTTGGGGGAGAACTATGTGGATAGACCTCTCTGAATAGGCAAAGGATATAAGGATACTTGTGTCCCATGTTAATGCTCATCAGAAGGTGGCGTCATTGGAGGAGGACTTTAATAATCAAGTTGATAAGCTGATCTGTTCTGTGGATATTGGCCAACCTCTCTCCTCAGCCATTCCTGTCATTGCCCAATGGGCCCATGAACAAAGTGTCCATGGTGGCAGGGATGCAGGTTATGCATGGGCCCAACAACATGGACTTCCACTAACGAAGGCTGACCTGGCTACGAGTGCTGCCGAGTGCCTGATCTGCCAGCACCAGAGACCAACACTGAGCCCCCGGTATGGTAGCATTCCTCAAGGAGACCAGCCAGCGACTTGGTGGCAGGTTGACTACATTGGACCACTTCCATCATGGAAAGGGCAGCGCTTTGTCCTGACTGGAATAGACACTTATTCTGGGTATGGATTTGCTTTTCCTACCCAGAGTGCTTCAGCAAAAACTACCATCCAGGAGCTCACAGAGGGCCTTATCCACCACCATGGTATTCCACACAGGATTGTTCAGAACAAGGAACTCACTTCACAGCCAAGGAAGTGCAGCAGTGGGGTCATGATCATGGAATTCACTGGTCCTTCCATGTGCCCCACCACCCTGAAGCAGCTGGCTTGCTAGAACGATGGAATGGTCTTTTAAAGAACCAGTTATGGCTGCAGCTAGGGTCCACTAGCCTGGAGGACTGGGGCAGAGTTCTCCAGCAGGCTGTGTATGCTCTGAACCAGCGTCCTATATATGGTTCTGTTTCTCCTATAGCCCGGATCCACGGGTCCAGGAATCAAGGGGTGGAAATGGAAATGGTACCACTTACCATCACCCCAAGAGACCCAGTAGCCAAATTTTTGCTTCTTGTTCCTGCAACCTTATGGTCTGCTGGCCTAGAAGTCTTGGCTCCAGAAGGGGGAGTACTTTTGCCAGGAGGCACAGAGAACATTCAATTGAACTGGAAGCCAAGACTCCCCCCTGGCCACTTTGGGCTCCTGATGCCCTCCGGTCAACAGGCCAAGAAAGGAGTTACAGTCTTAGCAGAAGTGATTGATCCAGACTACCAGGGAGAAATTGGACTGCTCCTCCACAATGGAGGCAAGGAAGAGTATGTCTGGCGTGCAGGAGACTCTATCGGGCGACTCTTGGTGTTACCATACCCTGTTATCAAAGTCAATGGGAAACTACAACACCCCAATCAAGGCAGCGTGAAACAAGGCCCAGATCCATCAGGAATGAAAGTATGGGTCACCCCTCCAGGTAAAGAACCAAGATCTGCTGAGGTGCTTGCTGAAGGTGGAGGAAATACAGAATGGGTAGTAGAAGAAGGTAGTTACAAATACCAACTAAGGCCACGTGACCAGTCACAAAAAACGAGTGCTGTTATTGCCATGAGTGTTTTGTTTTGTTTTGTATTACTTGCTAAGAATGTTTGCTCATATGTATACCAATACGGTGTTTTTCTTCTATTATGTAATTAATATTAATTAAGATTATTTAATTAATCATTGTTGAATTTATATTAGTTTGCATTGGCCTAGTCTTTCCTTGTATGCCTCATTCAAGTTGGAAATGTTTACAGAACTCAAAGTTAAAAGGCCTTGCCTTGTGTTGGGAGGAGATTATGCCTTTCCAGTTGTACGTGAGATAGTTATATCATGTTAGGTGGAACTATGATCTTGTCACTGTCTTCATTTGGAAATGATGTAAGGATATATGGTTTGATGTCAAGTTGACAAGGGGTGGACTTGTGATGGTTAGATTTTGTTGTCAACTTGATCTTTTTAATTATCTTGGGTAGGTCTCTCAGGATGTTTACAGGAAGGCAGCTTCTCAGTAGGTGTCAGGATGTAAAGAAGTTCAAAAAAGCTAGAACTAAACATCCTTTCCTGTGTGGGCAGTGTAGGAAGGAAATTCCAGTGACTCAGGAAGCCATAAAATCTGGGGAAGGGTTGTAAGACCTCACCCTAAGGCTATATAAAGGGGAAGAAATTCTCTCCTGGCCTCCCTGCTTGTTGGTTGCTGGTGCTTGTTCATGACTTGCACTTGCATCCTGCTCTCCTACCCTTCCATTGGAACCCAGTTTCCTCAGCCTCACATCATGGACTTAAAGAGCAGCAGCTCCCAAGGGAGCCATCAGGCCTTCTGGGCTGGATTGGGACTGCTGAGGCCTCCAGCCACATGGACTGAACAGCTACTGCTTTCTTCACCTGTGGGCCTGCAAACTGCTACTGTTGGACAGTCGTAAGCTACCCCAATAAATTCCCTTTTACTACAATTCATTCTGTCAACTCTGTTTCCTCTAGAGAACCCTGATTAATACATGTCCTGAGGCATTTTCTGAAATTTAGCTGAATTTTAAAATCAGTATTTATCTAAAAGTTTATACGTTGAAGGTGTATATATAGTGGGTTATGTTAGCGTAAAAGGTTATGTTATACAACATTTGTACAATAACAAATGGGAAGGTAGAGACATCTACAGAAATATTGTATAAGTCTATGAGAAATTCAGAAACTGGAAGCTTGTGTAATGTACATAAAAAGCTAACTGAAACCAAAAACTTATTTTGAATGAATATAAAATGTTAAAATAAAATTAGCAAGAATCCACACAATTTTAACACAGATGTAGGATAATAAAGGTATGATTGAATTCTTCTTAAACTTCAGAAACCCAATCAGTAATACCCAAGAAGTAAATAAGATAGTCTGCAAAAATTTCTATTGCAGCCGTTGCTTAGAAATTTTTAGGTTATTATATTAGTAGCTTGGAGGAAATCTTAGTGAATTGGAATTTGCTGAGGACAAAAAAGCCATTTTGAGGATCTTTTCTGTCTTATTTTTAATCCCCCGGGTTCATTACTAGAGTGATTGCTTTGTTTTGTTGCCGATTTGGGTAAACACAGCTTTATGTGTAATGCAATTCTCAAGGGCTTTCTGTTTGTTTTACTTGACAGCAAAGGACTCCAGATCCTTGGCATTTCATTTACTTGACTCAGCTCCTGTCCTTGAACTCATTTCACAGCCTCGCTGCCAGCTAGAACCTTTATAGCTTGTTCTCAGGAATAGCTCTACTCAAATATTTTCAGCGTCAACACTTTCTCACAGTCCTGACAGCTGCACCGTTATCTGCTGACCTGCATTTTCACCCCCGTCGAGGCTATTGACGTTTTCACTTTCTGATTTGTTTCAATCCCTGCCAATGACCTACTCATTATAATTGGACTAGGGTTTTTTTTTTTCTGTTCATTTTTGGAAGTGAGGCTGCACGCGGAATTTGCCAGGAGTAGGACAAGCTGCAAGTGAAACTTGGCCGCATCCATTCCTGTCCATCCATGTCCTTGGCCTTATCAAGGGTCTCAGAGAGTATGTGGCCACACTGTCCTCTAGTGGCTGACCCCAAGAGAGGCCAGCAGCCGCTCACACAGTGCAAGACTGAACTTTCTTCCAGCATATAGCTTAGTGCCCATGAGTAATTTTTTTTCTAAATAAGGGGTCTTGCCCCCACCATGTACCTGTTAAATTAAATTTGACATCTTTGAGAGCCGTTGAGGTGGCTCAGTGGATAAAGTACTTGTCAGCCAAGTTGAGGATACCAGTACCCATGTCAAAACAAACAACAATAAGAACAACAAAACACATCCTGTACCAGAAGCTCAAGGGCCAGCTAGTCTTGCAAAAGCAGTAGTGAACAAGAGAATCTTCCTCGAAGGAGGTGGAATGATGAGGAACAATGCTCCTAATGTTGTCTGTGACATGCACATGTGCACCTTGAGATGCACGCACTGACACTCACCACATAAACACACACGAGCAGGCACATATGACAACTCACACATACCACACCAAAATGTTTTCTACATCTCTAATATACATTCTGAGGCTTACAATCATTCTCAACTGGGGTAGAGATGAAATAAATTTGAGAAATCAAAATAAATACTTGAGATTTCTTTGAAAAAATCTTAAAGTATATAGTAATCAAGCAACAAATATTTATTAAGCATGTAAATATGCCTTACATGCTGTGAGTTTTTGATAAATACTAATGGTATATAGTATTTTGGTAAATGCTAATGAAATAGGTAAAGATTTGTGCCTGGATGATGCTTACATCTCAGTAGGAGGCCCATGATAATGAAGACAGATTTCTCCTCAGGATGATATTCAAAATTGGACAAGTTCTGATAACCATACTATCATGGTCAATGTTCTTTTTTATGATCAATGTTCTTAACATTAGTAATGTCATTAGTTTTGTCTTACTTCCTCTAATCTGCCCTCAGGGAAGGTGCAACTGGAAGCATATCATTTATTAAGTCAATATTAACTCCATTCATACCTCCTCATCTGAATGTGCCAATGCTTCTCACTCCAACCTGTCTATTACAGAAAGCTCTCTGTGTCTTCCTAAACTGTGGCAGCATTTAAAACCCTTCCCTATCCTCTCTCCACTCTTCCTTCCCTGAGCTCCCTGCAGAGATGAAGGCTCTTCCCTGCTCCCCCAGCTCTGATTTGGCTAATCTCTTTCTGAGAAGCTCCAGTTCCACTAAACAGGACTAGTTCTCTCAGAGTTTTCATTGAGGGAGAGAAATTTAGACTGCTCATCCATCACTGCTTGCAAGTTAAGAAAGCTCAAGATGGTTAAATAAGCCACACATCTATTTTCTGACGTTCAGAGTGAATGTCATTTATCCATGTTATTAGTGTTATTATAGACTAAACATGTGTATCTCCATTTTTGTCATGTTTTTTCCCTCAAGGGAATTCTGAAGACAGACAACAAATTCATTAATTGCTAAAATCTAGTGACTTCTGTGTTTTATGAATGGAGTCTTTATTTGAAAGAGAGCCACTTAACATCTGAGTAGAGTCCTTTAGGGAGTGCCAGAGAAAGTGCCAAGTTTTAGTAGCATTTCATGCTACTGGAAAATGCAATTTATCTGAATCTGGTTTAAAAAGATTTAATTGTGCAATATTAAATTTATTTATTTTAGTTTTAAAAAATCTTTATTATCCAAAATTAGATACATTGTATGAGCAAACATTGTGCTCGTATCCCCATTTCCCTCCTCCCTGTCCCCAATTCACTGGGCATCCTCCTCAGTGGGCATACCATGGGGTAGGGGGTTATGGATAGCACAGGAGGCAGCCAGGTTCCCCCCACCCCTTTGTATGATGTTGCTGAGGGGGGCAATTGTCTCTGGATATTCTTCCCCATCATGGCTCTTACAATCTTTCTGTCCCCTCTTCCACTCAGTTCCCTGAGTCATGGTGGGTATTAAGTCTGCTTTATTGTTGAGATCTTAAGGGTCTCTGTGCCTCAACTTTAACGTGCCTGATCTTGTCTGATTTAAAATTTTTGCTATTATCACAACACATCCCTGTAGTGATTACTTGGCACAATTCTTTCAAAGAATGGATCATATTTACAGTACAATTTCTTTACTTTGGATGTGGAAAAGTGAAAACCATCTTCAGATGCATCAAAATGAGGTCATAAAAGGAATAACAAATGTCAGCTTTCATTATTTTCCTTAATTCATTTACTAGTTGCTGTCTGGAAGCTACAAAATAATACATGTAACAATAATACCAACTTCACCACAGTTGTTTTTAAAATATATTTCAATTTTTCTAGAAAATAAACTTTTATTAATTTTTTGGTTATTGTACCCTGATTTGATGGGAATAGCATTGGAATTAGATGTAAAACATTTTTACATAAATTATGCTCTTTTCAACTATCTAGGCAGAATTAATCAGAAAACCATTTTACTCATGGTAAAGTGAAGGTTTTCAGCTGAGGTTAACTGGTAAATTCCTTCCATGAATCAAGAAAAATATTACAGTATGTTTTTATTATTCAAATGATGATGATTAGAAAGTCATGCGACACATTAATGAGTGATGTATATTTAGATAGATGCTATAAAATAGACCACTTCTAAAAATCTCTATTCATTCTTTCAGGGCCTTCTCAAAATACTATTAATTAGTAATCCTGGCTACTTACGTAACTCAAGTGGGAGGATCTCTCAAACCCAGGAGTTCAATGTCAGCCTAGGCAATATAGCAAGACCTTGCCTCAAAAAAAAAAAAAACAAAAACAAAAACAAAAACATGCTATCAACTAAACTTTCTCTTGAAAGAGACATGAAAAGTTATTTATCCTATGCTCCAAGTAGAGTGTGCTTATTTGGTGATGCCAAAAATTCTACAAGCCATCTTTATCTTCTTGCAACCTAGAGCAGAACACAGAATTTTAAGTGACCTAGCATCTGTGGGAACTCAATAATGACTATCTCCATTAAGATGATCACGTTAGATGTTGTAACACAAGTGGATTTTCATACACATTGATTCATGGGATTCTAAAACACGCAAGTTAGAGAGAGAAAAATTTATTTCACTTTTATGAATAAAAAGATTGAGTCCTGTGGAGGCAATAAAATTTTGCCAAGATCTTCAGATTACTGAGTGGCAGCATCCAACTTATATCTAGCAAGGTAAGAAAAGAAAAACAATACTAAATAATGAAAATGGAAAAGAAAGAAATGTTAAATTAAATTTGTGTTATTATTCTTATTGATTTTTGTGGTGGGTGTTGTAGTCAGCTTTCTGGTTTCTGCGCAGAAAGAACCCAAGCAAAAGCGTCTTGTGGAGGAATGGGTTTAGGCTTACGGACTCGAGTGGAGACTCCATTCTGGCAGGGAAAATGATGGCATGAACAGAGGGGTGGACATCACTTCTGCCACAGCACTGCAGACAGCAGCAGGAAGGTGTGCCAAACACTGGCAAGGGGAAGCTGGCTTATAACCCCCATAAGCCCGCCCCCAACAACACAGCTCCAGCAAGGTTGTAAAATCCAAACTGACATCAGCTGAGGATTGATCAATTAGAACATATTTATTTGTTTGTGGGGGACACCTGAATCAAACGATGACAGTGGGTAATATGAGTGATGGGGTCCTGTTATGGTGTCTGACATCCCTATAATAACAAGCTCAACTTTATATTCCGACTGAATATGGTGCTCTAGATTATGTTACTTTGTCAATTAAATGTGTCTTTTTTTCTTATACATTCAATACAATTCACTGGAATTATCAAACACATCCTGGTTGATGTATGGGGTTTTGTGTAGATTGTGACTATTCTAGTTCAATGTCAGATGCATGGATTCATCTCAGATAAATCAGGGAAAACCTCACAATCTCAGAAAAATCAATAGCTGTTGAGCTAAGAAATGCTTTTCCACTTTAAAAAGTTTTAAAATTTTCTAAGTTGGAACTGAAAATTGTTTTACATTGAAATAATTGCTTTAATATAATTTTATTTGCATAGAAAAATTATAAGAATAGTGCAAAGAACTTTGCTATTCTTCAACTGTGCGTATTTTATCTTACTATCACTGTGTGTTTCTGTTTATATATTTAAAATTATTTATTTATTTGTTCATTATTTTAAGCAGAAAGAGGAGAGAGAGAGAGAGAGAGAGAGAGAGAGAGAGAGAGAGAGAGAGAGAGAGAGAGAGAGAGAATGGGCACTCCAGGGCCTCTTGCCACTGAAAACAAACCCCAGACACATGTGCCATTTTGTGCATCTGGCATTTTTGAGGATTATTTTTCAGGCATAATGCTTCGCTATCTTAGTTTTTTAAAATTTCTTGTGGCTTTTCTTTATATTACCACAGTCTAATTGTCAAAGTGAGGGAATTCAACAATCAACAGGAATACAATACAATCCATATTCACATTTTTATAATTGCTTGTATAATGTTCCTATGATTTTATTTTTCTGAATTCAGGCGTGAGGCCAGGGTTGTACATGTACTTAGTTTTTGTATCTCTTTAGTTTTCTCTACTATGGCCATTTAATCTTTTGATATTTTGAAAAGGCACAGGGCTGTTGTTTGGTAGAATGTCCCTTAATTGGCGTTGTATCAGATGTACACTCATGATGAGATTCAGGTTATGAATTTTGGGCAGGAATAACACATAAATAACATTTACTCTTCCTAGGGTTTTGCATGATTAATCTTCAATGTAACCTTGACACCATCAACAGATACTGTGGAAATTAGGAAATCTCACCTCTGTGTTTGTGCTATTACCTAATCAGTAGATTAACTAGAAATTCATAACATGATGGTATTATTAAAATCCACCAAAAGGTAAGAGGTGGGAAAAGCAGGTTACTAAGGGCGAGTCCTTGAGGTCTGTCTCACCTTGGCCTCTTGCCCTCTCTCTCCCCTTCTTATCTGCCACCACACACACATTCTCCCCCTTGAGTCAAACAGCCATGGAGCGAATTCTGACACTGAGAGCAAAGAAACCAGTCCTCTCGGGAAGCTTTTCTCTCAGGTATTTTTTTCACAGCAAGGAGAAAACTAATTAAGGATAGCATGAGGCTTATTTGCCACAAAACTGTTAAATAGTACTTTACAGATCAATAATAGGTCAATCCACTGGAATATTACTATGCTCTCTTTGTAAGAGACTCTTTTTCAAATCTTTTAAAAAAAATTTATACAAACTAGTTGCTATTTTCATCAACATTTGCTAACCTATTTTGCCATGCATTTGGTGATTTTTGTCTGGACCAGCAATGTTCTTATTAGGGTACAAAAAGTTTCTTTTCTCTCTCTATCATTTTATCAATATTCTTTAGTTGGCATTATACCACAGAGAATCATTTTCTTTTCTCTTATGTTTTGGCTACTTTTTTCTTAAATATTAATTAATTAATGAGAGAGAGAGAGAGAGAGAGAGAGAGAGAGAGAGAGAGAGAGAGAGAGAGAGAGAGAATCAGGACCTCCTGTCACTGCATACAAACTCCAAATGCATGTGCCACTTTGTGTGTCTGGCTTCATGTGAGTACAGAGAGATCCAAAACCAGGCCATCAGGCTTTGTAAGACAGTGCCTTTAACTGCGGAGCCATCTCCCCAGCCCTTGGCTGCTTATATGCTTGAACAGTTGCAATCAAAGATTGTTATTTTATTCAATATTTCTCTTATTCCTCTTATTTATCATGATGCTCAAATGTCTCAGACTTGGCTTATGTTTTCTTTTTTATTTCTTCATGTGTTTTTGACTAAATTCTTACCATCGAGCAAAAAAGATACCTCAATCTTGGGACCAATAATTACTCTAGGTTTTCCTTGCTTATTTTAGGAGAGTGAATTAAGAAGATAGTTGAGTGGATAAGAGTGCTTGTTGTAAGCCTTGTGTCCTGTGAAGGCCGGAGACTGCCTGAGTTTGATTGGATAAGACCCATGTAAATAGCTAAGTCTGGCCATGCACGTCTGTTACCCCATCCTGTGCGGAACAGAGATGCAGAGACCAGAGAACTGATGAGGCCTGTGAAGACCTTGGCTCCACAGATTAGATAGATAGATAGATAGATAGATAGATAGATAGATAGATAGATAGATATAGATGGATGGATGGATGGTAGATAGATAGATAGATGATAGACAGGAGAGGGAGAGCGAGAGAGATGTCTCAAATAACTATGGAGATTAATGATAGAGGGAAGATGCCCAGCATTCTCTTCGGGTTTCACATGTCTGTGAGCACATATGCACATACATGTACACATACATGTGCACACACAGACACACACCTACTACACACACAGAATGCAACCTTTCCCTACTCTAACTCCTAACATTAAGAAAAACAGTTTTCCCACTGAAGTTCAATATTTGTTTACGTAATTATTTTGGCATTTAGACCTTGATTTTATAATCAAAACTGTTTTGGGAGAGTTGCTTATCTTCTAACAATAAGTTCCTTTTGTGTGGTTGTTATTCACTTGTTATGTTTTTCATCTGAACCTATAAGGCTAGGTTCTAATTCCCACCCCTACCCTTATTTATTTTATTTTATTTAAAAATAAGCATTTCTTCAAAAGTCAGAACTCTATAAATAGTTCTCAGTGAGGTGTTAAGGAGAGGACTCAATGGATAACATGCTAGCAGCTCCACCTAAAGGACCCTACTTTGATTCCTAGATCCCACATAAAAATCTGGGAGCCTTGGTAAGTTTTTCTAATTCTAACACAATTGTTATTAATTAATTAATGCTGATGGTGAGATGGAAGTGGACACAGAAGGATTTCCTGGAAGCACCTGCTAAGCACAGCAAAGAGCAACAGACGGAAAATCCATCTGTTGAGAGAAACCTGCCTCAAAATGAGGTGGACAGGGGAGAACCAACTCAACAATTGTTCTGTGACCTCCACACATGTCCCTGTTGCCTGCACACACCTGCTCTCACTTGTGAACATACACACACAAATGAATCCCGAGGGTGCGTGCACACACACACACAAAACTAAGCTAAAATTAAAAATAAGTCCTCAGAGAAGGCTGAAGAGATGGCTTAGCGGTTAAGGCATTTGTCTGCAATGCAGAAGGACCTGAGTTCAATTCCCCAGTGCCCATATAAAGCCAGATGCATAAGAGGGTGTATGTGTCTGGAGTTCATGCTGTGCCCATTCTCTTTCTCTCTCTCTCTCTCTCTTTCTCTTTCTCTCTAATAAATAAATAAAATATATTAAAAAAAAGTACTCAGAGAAATGTCAACAATCCTCCATTCCTTTTACTCTTTTCACCAGGTAATCAGTTTTATTTTTAGTTTATTCATCATGTGCTTATCTATTTTAAAATATGTATACACCATATATATACATATATATGTATATGGAGGTACATATGTTAGGTTTCCTTCTTTGTTTTGCAGAAAGATAGCACACTATATATACTTTATACCTTGTCTTTTTACTTAACAGTCTGTCCTGGAGATACTCCATAATTGTTCATAAGGATTTCTCTTATTTTTCCAAGCTATATAATGTTCTACTGTATATATCATAAGTTACTCTATCAGTTTATTATGTATACAAATTTATGTTATTATCAATGTCTTATAAATCATGGATAATGTTTCCAAGTGTGCTTTTATTTTATTGGGAGTATAAATCATGACATTTAAATGACCTCTTTTTTTCTCTAGCGAAACACGTGGAGAGGCATCAAATGTGTTGAAATAAAGGCTCACAACAATTTGCTGAATGAAAAGCGATGTAAGATTATATGGTCTGGAAAACTGTGACTACATTTTGTGGAAGTAAAAATTGTACCATGTATTTGTATAACAGCAAGGCAAGTGTGGTCTCTAGGAAGTATAGGCAAAGTTGATTAGATTGCAGTGTATACTTAAAGTTGAATAATGTACTCTTGTAAAACACTCTTCAAAATTATTTAACTTCCCATGATATCATCACAGCATGTGCAAAAAAATCTTTAGTGTTATCTTTTCCTGTCACATGACTAGAACAAACAAAAGAAATCCTTATCTTTTAGTTCCTATTCTGGTCCTTTATAAAATGGCATTAAGCACCATTCAGAACTTACACATTAAAGCTTTGGTTGGGGAGAAAAGAATTTATTTTTCATTGCAAACAAATTTCATTTACTGAAATATAAAGTAAAAACCTACCCAACAATTGAACTCATCTAGGACATTATATGTAGATAAAAGCTTACATTATTAAAAGCTTTCCTCTATATATGTTTTTATATTTAAGTCTCATAGAGACCTCAAGTATTGAAATCTAGGTAGGAGTTACATTGTCCTTATTTTATAAAATAAGGGATGTTAGTCTGTATTAAAGTCAGGCAATCTATGACATTTAAGGCAGTTTGGTGACTGTGTGCAAAGTTCCCCATATCTCTCTCTCTCTCTGTGTACATGCATTGTGTATAATACAAGAAATTTTAAAAGTCTAAGAGCCACAGATTATACATCAGGATTTACAGTGTCCATGTGAGGAAATATTTCATAGACTAAACTAGTCCCTTTAGGAGCAGGTGACAATAACATACATCCATGTGCAATAATTAACAGCATTATATGTTGCATAGAACTTAGATCTTGAAACAAACCTCATTAAAAGGTACTTAATCTGTGTTTAAAACCTTTAAGTATCTCCTCTTTAAAAAGTGATCAATGTATGTTCTGGCTACTTTAGTTATCCCGCTATGAGATTCACACAACTTTGATCTAACTTTCTTTGATTTAACACTGCAATTAAGAAGATTTGGTTCAAAGTAAAAGCCCATTGGTTGATGTTTTACACCGATGTGATAATGTTTACACAGATGTGCTTTGAAATCTTGATGATAGTGGATTTGGAGGTCCTGTCTCAAGACAGGCTGCTGCTATTTGAAAGGTAAAATAATATGACATTTACCTGGTACAACCATTAAAACAGACTGAGCTATATATGTTTCCAAAGTAATTTATCTCTTTATTGTTTTTAGCCTGCACTTTTGTTTTATTTATTTATTTTTATCTATCAACAGTAAATCACTTGCTTTACGAACTTTCTTATAACTTTGTTTCACAAGGGTCAGTAGTCAGGCCTATAGTGACAAAAAAGGTGTAACTTTACCTCCATTAAAGCACCTGCCAATTAATTACTCCCCCCCCAAAAAAAAACCCTGAATCCTTAGAGAAAATAAAATAAGCCAGTCAAATTCATGTGAGCTCCCAGGTTTAGGCTTTTGATGAATTAAACATGAAACACACTGAAATTCTAATCTTGAGCTAGCCTCAAAACATTTTGCTCAGGGAACATCTAAAGCTGCCAAGTGCTTCTCAATTCTCCGGTCACTGAAAAATTTTAACAGAAAGATCTACTAGTGGTGCAAAGACTTAACATGCAATTGGACATATATCTACTTCACTTCAATGGCTTTCTGATTTACAAATATGTTCAGGCACTTTTAAATTGTACCAGTAATTTTTGAAGTCTAAAAACTCACCAAGAACCAACACTAGGTCTAATTTAGTTGCTTCAAGATTTCATAATTAAAATGTGAATGAAACTGATCTTGCCTTTAGGAAAACGCCACCAAGAAGGAAGTGTTGTTGGGTTGGATAAGAGGACCCAAAGCCTTTCATTTGTGACACTATTCTGATCATGCATTTTGTATTCCAAGCAAAGTATAACAATGTGACCCAGCCTATTTGGATGCATGCTTAATTCCTTGACTCATGATTATATGGTATTATTTTATTATGCTAATTAAAATCCCAGGATTTTATCACACGACTTAAAACTTCCATACAGATATAAGGTAATCTTGCTTATATCATATGCTATCTTAGTCAAGATAAACATTAAAGAACTTGAGAAGGGGGGCTGGGTGTTCCCAACCTCACCTTGATTATGTAGAGAAAATCCCCCATCTAAATGATAAAAGAAAAGAGTAATGCTTGTACATTTTATTAGTGTTTTAAAATTAGTGAGTTAAACTGTCAAAGCTTTGATTTCCTTTCATGTGTGTCTGGGCAGGTCTAAGCCTCAGGTGACGCCCTTTTTCCTTCTCCCTTGCTCACCTTTCTCTGCACCTGTCCATTGCAGGCTCCCCTGCAGCTCCCAAGGAGTTCAATTCTTCTCCTGCACCCTCCTTTCCCTCCTCCCACCATCTCCCCCTGTTCTGCGCCCCCCACCCCCTCCTCCTTCTATATAACTTACTCAGGGCTCCTGTTCTCAGAGACCCATCTGACGGAGCAGTATCACCGCTGTCCCAGAGACACCCCTGAACAGGGGCCCTGGGCGGGCTTAGCATCCCCAAATTTGCTGTCTGATTTTGGCCAAGTGCAGGAATGCTTTTGGCAAGTGCGTGGACAGAGAACAGACCAGGGGCTCTTTTAGTCACTTCCGAAGAGCCAAAGAGGGGGCCGGTTTAAGATTTCAAACAAAACCAACCTCCCCAGCGCGCATGAAAGGACTTGATTAGCATATGTCAAGAGGACCCGCATATATAGGTGGTGTGTGGGTACCCAGGACTGATCGGATCAGTTTGCGGAGTGGCAGCCCCAGCCTAGCCCCAGTCCTGGCCCTAGGTATCAGGTCCCCAGCAGCCCGCCCACACCTGCCCGAGGAGTCAAGATCGCCCTTAACTTTTGGGGACTCGTTTTTGTTGTTATCTCTCTCTAATCATCTCGCCACCCCCGCTCTATTTATTTTTCTTATTGGGGGTCTCGGGGGAGATCGGGGTCCATGGCTCCCCTAGCCGAGGTCGGAGGCTTCCTGGGCGGCCTGGAGGGCCTGGGCCAGCAGGTGGGCTCGCACTTCTTGCTGCCTCCGGCCGGGGAGCGACCGCCGCTGCTGGGCGAGCGCCGGGGCGCAGCGGAGAGGGGCGCGCGCGGAGGCCCGGGGTCCGCGGAGCTCGCGCACCTGCACGGCGTCCTGCGCCGCCGCCAGCTCTACTGCCGCACCGGCTTCCACCTGCAGATCCTGCCCGATGGCCGCGTGCGGGGCACTCGCCAGGACCACAGCCTCTTCGGTAGGTACCTGCATCCCGCCTTGGCCTCCCCGGGGGTCCCCCGCCGGAGGAGCCCCCAGACCCATCGCCAGCCAGAGGCGGGCTGTGGGTTGGGGTGGAGGAACCTTTCCTGCCTGGCACGACAGCAGATCCCTGGGCTCTGCAAGTCCTTCTGTCTGGGACATCAAATCCTCCACTCAGGGACATGGATTTTTTTTTCTTGCGCTCTTTTTACCTAGCAGACAGTTTTATTATTATTATTTTTAAATGTCCTAGAGTATTTTCTTCCTTCCATACTTTGCCCAGTTTCGGTCTCTAGCTTTTGAAAGTAACAGGAAGCAATCTGCTTCTTGAAACGTGCCCCGCGGTTATGGTGATGGTTATCCATCCATCCGTGCGTGACAGGGCGCTCACTCAGGAGTTGGTACTTAGAAAAGATGGGAAGATTCACGCGTCCTCACAAAATCTTCTGGGTGAGGTTTTCAGAGTTCTCAAAGGAGGGGGGAAGGGAAGGGAGGGGAGGAGAGCAAGGAGAGAGAGAGGAGAGAGAGAGAGGAGAGAGAGAGAGGAGAGAGAGAGAGAGAGGAGAGAGAGAGAGGAGAGAGGAGAGAGAGAGAGAGAGAGAGAGAGAGAGGAGAGAGAGAGAGGAGAGAGGAGAGAGAGAGAGAGAGAGAGAGAGAGAGAGAGAGAGAGAGAGAGAGAGAGAGAGAGAGCTCTACTGAGCATGCCTTCATATTCAGCCAAGATTCTCTTTAGAAATTGCGAAACTAGAATGCAGAGATCTTGGTATTGACCTTAGGTAAGAGGAAATGGGAAAGCGAAAGAAGATATGGGTGGGAACACAGAGACTTTCAGCATACCGCCAGCAGTGCCTGGGAGCAGAGGGGGTTATAGAAGAAACAAGCGCTGATTAACCTTACCAGCTACAGATAGTAGACGAGGAGAGAGCAAGGTGTCTACTCTCAATCATCCCCCAACCTGCTGTGTTACCTAGTGAGGTCCTTCTCATGATTATAAGTGTTACTTTTTTGTCTGCACATAGTGGGTTAAGCTAGATGCTCTTTTAAAGGTGTTTTCTAGTTCTAATATAACAGGATCTGTGGCTCATTTTATCTTTATATTAGAGTTAATTTGTGAACACTTATCTAATTTGGGGAGTTGTCTTATCTAATTTTTATTATCATTGGAGTTGCATTATCTAACTTGTGATAACTTGAGAGAATCATTATATTTCTTTAAAAATATATTGTCAGCAGTGTATGAAAGCACAGCACAGTTATTTCCTTAGCGGGATAGAATTCCGTGAAAATATCACTTCTGAGTGGCCCTTTCTTATCTTCTCCTCAATCTACTTATTCTTATACTCTTTCTTTCTCTTTCTTTCTTTCTTTCTTTCTTTCTTTCTTTCTTTCTTTCTTTCTTTCTTTCTTTCTTTCTTTCTTTCTTCCTTTCTTTCTTTCTTTCTTTCTTTCTTTTCTTTCTTCCTTCCTTCCTTCCTTCTTTCTTTCTTTCTTTCTTTCTTTCTTTCTTTCTTTCTTTCTTTCTTTCTTTCTTTCTTTCTTCTTTTTCTCCTTTCTTTTCTTTCTTTTTTTTTTTTTACTTCAGTACGCATTAATACTTTGGCAAAGTGTAAATCTCCACTTAAGGGGTATTCAAAACGTTAGATGTAGACTAAGCATGTGGCCGTCATTTGGCAGCACTTAAAGGCTTAGAAAATTAACTTTTTAAAACCCATGTGTTTGCAGCTTCCTCTGATCTCTTCCAAATTCCCATTGACTATGAGTCAAGAGTGTCATGACCTAGTGGCCAACCTGGGGTCACTTTTGGAAAGTGGTTTGTAAATGGAGCAGACTAGGATTCTATTTCTAAAGAATGTGCTGACACCAGGTGGCTAAGTTGTCTTCCTTTAAGAATGACCACACTCTACTTAAACACTCTACTAAAGAAAACCTTTCGGTGTCAGTCAGATTTCACAGTGGATCCAAATGGGAGAATGAAGGCAGGGAAAGCAGCTCCAAGCTAATTCTAGGGAAGTTTCTGTCCGTGATACCAAGGTGGCCATGGGGATTCTTTCTGTAAGGCACTACTGATTCCTTCCATTCTAATCTCTTTTATGATGAGGTTCCTCTACTGCTGACTCTGTGTGAAGATATTAGTAAACGTTTGTAGTTTTGATAACATTCATTCAAGTGGTATTTAAATCCATTCCTGCAGGAATGGGTGTTGCATATCAGAATTACCATCTCGTCTATTTATTTAGTAAAATATGATTTGGACTGCTTTTGTGCTGGTTTAAGTCATTCCTTGGTGGAAGACTAGGTGTAGGAACAAAATATCCACTGTTATGTAAAAGGAAGATGTTTGGTGGCCTTCAAGAACAATCCGCCTGGACACCACAACACAGTGCTTCCTAGTGGCCTTCACTTGCTTAGATGTCATGACTTTATACCACCGAGTAGAAAGGCCATATCAGCCTGTGTGACATTGTGTGTCTCTTCTCTTGCTAGTGCTTCAGCCACTAATTCTGCCATATTTCCATTTTTAAGCTAATTTCTGTGACATCAAAATAAGAATTTGAAAAAACTCAAAGATGGACACAAGATACCATTATTAATAATTCTAATTTGCCCATGACCAAGTTAAAAAATTCCAGATTCTATATTTAAAAATTTTTAAACCACACCAACAGAATATGAACAGAAAGGTCTCGGTGAGGTTAAAATAATTACTATCTGAGCTAACTTTACAGCAGTTTTTCTGCACAGTAGTACAGTAGGAAGACTTTACCTAATACATAAACATGGAATCATTTCTTTTAAAGTATATAGCCAGAGATCAAACACCTTCACTTGAAGCCTTTTCCTTTCTTCTCCCCTATTCTCCATAGATTTGTCTGATGTGGTTGCATTGTGGGTTGACTCACCTGTTTATTATGATTTAAAAAAAGACTGGCTTTGAAAATGATACCAGAAAGACAAAGTACCTCCAAGTCTTTTTATGGGACACTGGGCATTAGAAAATCTATCTAAAATCTGTGATTACCTCTTAAGGAAAGATTTTCATGTCTGCTCTTTGTAAAGGAATTAGCCTAGTTGCCACCTCATATTATAAACTAGAAAGACTTGTCAAATCTCATTTAAGAATCAAACGATTACAAATTACTGTGTGGTATACTATTTCCTTGTGGAGAAAAAGGATCAGAATTAAAAAGTGTGGCTAAAATCTTTAGGAGGAACATACAAAAAAAATCACGTAACCTCTTTCCCATCAGTTCCATGAGCCATTGCAAAAATGACTTATGCCTAGTTATGTATAAGGTTTTAGATGTTGTTTAATAAAGTTAAAACTTTGAATATAACTATTTCAAGAACTTATGCAATCATTTTTCCTCATGTAATTACATATTTTTGGCAAGCTGATAGCATTATATTTAGATAAGAGTTAACATGTAGGTGGAGTGGGTCCTGGGGTAGTAATATTGGATGCATGTCAGCTGTAGTGACTGTTTAATTCAAATGAATATTCAATAAAATTTAAAGTAATTATACATTTATAATTATATCCTGGATGAAATTCCACTTATACATATTTATACCAGTTCTGTTTCAGGCTTATATATTTTTGCTGCTCTCATGACTCTTTCCCTTCATTCCCCCATTCACACTTGTCATCATTCTGGGATCCTATGGGATCCAGGTCTTCCTGCTGACCTTATCTTCTCTCTGCTTTAGGCTCTTTCAAGCTTCTCAAAAACTGTTTAGTGGTGTACTAGACCATGAGATCCTTTATTCTCTAGTATTCTGCAGGATCTCCTAGTAGGTTGAAAGAGCTCATTTGTTTTACTAAGAATCTATGTTTCTGCCAAAGAGTGAATTAAGCTCTGGATAGAACACAGCCTTCCATGTCAGCAAAGAGTTAGATTCTGTACTTTCCCTTGGCTTTGGGAGTATCACGTGTCCAAACAGGAACTTGTACAATAAATCAAGAAATGCCTTAAGAGCAAGAGTCAGGTTAAATGGTACAGTTCTACTGTTTGTAGAGCTTTAGGAGGGGTGAAGGTAAAACACTACTGAGGAACCAGAGAAAGAATGGCAGAGCTTTGTCAACAGTCTACGGAGAAGGACTAGAAAAAGGCATTTGTCCAAAGGCTTGTGTGCAAAAAAAGGCTACTGCAGAGAGAGGCAGTGCAGGTTTTAAAACTGATTTATTTCATATACCAAGTCAAGAGTTTTTGAAACCACTTTATTGAATAACAAATTAAAATAACTCTAGAAAATTATGGATAGAACAATCTTATTTATATGGCAGACTTGGTATTTGGCTATCATATACAATGGATTATAAAGTCCTTTTACTTCTGTTAACTATAGATTTGTTTTATAGAATTGTGTGACTGAAAGCAGAATATTTTATAATCCATAAAGTATTGAAAGTACTGTGCTTCCCTCAAGAAATGGTGTTCTGGGGTGGAAACACTGATAAGAGTTCAGAAGACTTAAGTTCAAGTACCAGTTTTATCAGTTACAAAGATTATATCCCTTAGGCAAACCAGGAAATATCTATGATCCTCAGTCTCTTTATCTCTAACACAAGGATACAAACATCTTCCTTACTTATCTTAAGGGATTTTTAGGACTACATAAAAATAGGTAGCAGCTCTTTATAAACCAATAGAACAATGTTTACCCTCCATAAAATATGTTGCTTCTGGGAAAAATTGATTTGATTTTTATAAATAAAAACAAATCAATTAGTAGCAAATGGTTTTAATTAATAACAAATGGTTATAATTAACTGATAGAGACCAAGAATGCCTTGACTATATACTCATTTTGACAATGATGGCTTCCATTTTTTGAATGACTAAATACGTCAACCCTCAACACTTTCTTTAGTAGTTATTTGTTCATTAGTAAATACAAATAATTGTTTTGTTTATACATTCAGGTATCTTGGAATTCATCAGTGTGGCAGTGGGACTGGTCAGCATTAGAGGTGTGGACAGTGGTCTTTACCTTGGAATGAATGACAAAGGAGAACTCTATGGATCAGTAAGTATTATTGCCTTTTATTATAATTCTTGAAATAATGGTAATCCATTTTAATGAAAATGTCTGCCAGTACTGTTTCTGAAAAGAAGTATATAAAATATACTTTTATAGAAATTAGAAATCAATATTGCACTAAATGTCCATTTGTCTAGGCAATAGTGTAGTAATTTCATTTCATTCTTTAAATCCTCAATCATCATTGCTATAAGCTCACTAGGTCTTCTTGTCCATTTTCTAGTCTTCTCATTTCCTCCATATTTTGGTTATTACCAACAGAGACAGAGAACAATGACCATTAGAAGATCTATACAAAGAAAAATAATGCAGAGTACAACAATTATAAGATAGAATTATAATAGAATTAATAGAATTTTGAGAAAACATGCACATGATCTTCGTGTATGTGTTGGATTAATTAAAGAACTGTGGTCTATATTTTAGATACTATTTAATCCATTTGGAAAGGCAGAAAATCATTAAGCTTTTAGTACACTTATGTTAAGAGTAACATACCAAGCTGAAAGAAGAAATCTTAGATGTGAATGACTTTGGCATCTACCAAAGTTAAAAAATCATGGAACAAGATAAACCATAAGCCTGCTTGCAGTGATGGTGGTAGGACCATGATAATATAGAGCATGGGGAATTTCAAAATATTTATTATTTATTTAAAAATAAAATTGGAAGTCAGGCATGATGGTGTATGCCTTTAATCCCACCACTCTGGAGGCAGAGGATCACCAAGGTCAAGGTCACCCTGAGACTACTTAGTGAATTCCAGGTCAGCCTGGGCTAGAGTGTAACCCTACCTTGAAAAACAAACAAAACAAAACAAAACAAAACATAGACACACAAAAAACCAAGAATAATAAATAAAATTGGGAATTGGTCATTCAGTTTAAATTTTCTCGAACCCAACTATAGGATAGAAACCTGGGAGGGAAAACCAAAATAAGGCAAAAAATAATTTAACCTTTTTTCTTCTTTGATAGAGATATAGTCATAAGCAAAGAAATAATGCAGAGTTGAGACTTACATAAGAAACTTCTTTCGAAAGTTTTTTTTTCTTTTTTAATGCTATGACTTCTTTTTCTAGGAGAAACTGACTTCTGAATGCATCTTCAGGGAGCAATTTGAGGAGAACTGGTATAACACCTATTCCTCCAACATATATAAACATGGGGACACTGGCCGTAGGTACTTTGTAGCACTTAACAAAGATGGAACTCCAAGAGATGGTGCCAGGTCCAAAAGACATCAAAAATTTACCCACTTCTTACCTAGACCTGTGGACCCCGAAAGAGTTCCGGAGTTGTACAAAGACTTATTGATGTACACTTGAAGTGTGATCCTGGCTTTACTGACAATGAAACTCCAACATTCTCCTTAACTCACTGTTCCCATCACTAACATCAGAAGAAGGCATGCAGAATACAATGGAGTCTGTTTTCCACTGGGAGACTGAATTTGGAATTCACTTAAAGTAAAAGGAAGAGCCCTCTCAATAAGTGGAATATACTTCCTTTGAGACCATGGCTTGGTCCTTACTGGTGGACTGAAGCTGAAAGTCAGTGAAGCTATGGACCATGGGAACCCCATCTTGTTTGCTGCTGGTGTCCCACCTCTCTGAATAATGTTTACTTTCAAAGTTACCTTAAACACTGATACTTCATGTTGAAGAAATGGATTGAGACAGTCAACTATGATTATTGCCTCATAAATTTCGAGGAACTTGTATATTTCTGCAGGCTGTGGCATTTTATGTAAGACAAAAACAAAAAAAAAGCAAAACACTGGGTGACTGCAGGCTATAAAACATGCCACACCAAGATGGAACATTTTTTTAAAGAATGGACCTATTTATACATTTTCAATTTGCAAATATTTATTATATATTTATTTATTAAAGAGTTTATTTTTACTGGTATATGAAGACACAAAGCTTCCTTTATTGTGCCATTCCATCTTTGTGGTACCTGAGATTGTAAAGAAGGCTTCATTATTATAAGACATTATCCACAGAATAAAGTCTTGATTTTCTTTGAAAAAAAATGAAATATGGTATAGATTGCATTTTTGTTCAGCCAGTTGCTTTTAAGATGTAACATTGGTCTCTTTGGGTCTAGAACATCGCTAATGATTTGTATTGAATTTAACAAACATTCAAAAGGAAATTAAACATTTTCATTTCATATATCTGGTATCATTGATTTTTCATGTGAAAGCTTTTCTACTTATAAAATGTATTTCCTAAGCACCCTAGAGAAAAATTTTGGTGTTTAGAGAACTTCTAAAGTTTAAATTATCCAACAATATCGACAAGTAATGTTTGTTTATTTTTTTCAGTGTGGCAAAAACCACTTTCTTCACCCTGTGTGGTCATTGAAAGAATTAGTCCCTGTGGTACCTCCATTAACAGTGATAAATCAGGCCTCATGCCCCTGAGTCTGGTAACCTTTCCATCGCTTCAGAAAATGATCATTAATGACTACTATATCCCAGATACTATGTTAAGTGGCTAAGGAACATGATAAACGTTTGGGCCTGCATCACCGAAATGAATGTCTGCTAGGAGAAACATGTGGTAACCAAATAAACCAGCAAAACCTGCATGGGTGAACTGTCATGTGCTTTAACAGGGAAACAAATTTTTTAAAAAAATATTTTATTTATTCATTTTCAAGCAGAGAGAGAGAGAGAGAGGGAGAGAGAGAGGGAGAGAGAGAGAGGAGAGAGAGAGAGAGAGAGAGAGAGAGAGAGAGAGAGAGAGAGAGAGAGAGAGAGAGAGAGAGAGAGAGAATCCAGGGCCACCACCTTGTGGATCCTGCTTATGTGGGTACTGGGGAATTGAACCCGGGGCCTTAGGCACTGGAGGCAAGTGCCTTAACTGCTGAGCCATCTCACCAGCCCCAGGGAAACAAATTTTAAACCCAAAAAGTGAAAGAAATAAAACTTAGATAGGATGGTCCAGGGAAGCTCTGCTAAAGGATGACTTTTCTGATGGGTACTAAAAGAAAAGAAGCAATTAAAAAATCTTTATTATCCAAAATTAGATACATTGTATGAGCAAATATTATGTTGGCATTCCCATTTCCCTCCTCCCTCTCCCCAATCCAGTGGCTATCCTCCTCAGTGAGCAATCTATGGGGTCAGGGGTTATGGTAGCACAGCAGGCAGCCAGGTCCCCAGGCTTTGTGTGTTGTTGTTGAGGTGCAAAATGTCTCTGGATATTCTTTCCCACCATGTCTCTTACAATCTTTCTGTCCCCTCTTCTGCTCAGTTCCCTGAATAATGGCGGGTGAGTTTTATGTCTGCTTTATTGTTGAGATCTTAAGGGTCTCTGTGCTTCTACTTTAAGTGGTGCTGGAAGTCATTGGTGTCTGTCTCACTGACTAAACCTGGGATGACTGATTGGCTGTGGTTATAGGTCTCTTTCTTTCCCCACTACTGTCTCAGTGTTTCACTTGGGACCTACACGATAGGCCTGGGGTGGTTCATCTCTTGCTGGAATATCAGCCATCCGCCTGTGGCTCATTGGTCAAGTTAGAATGACCACAGCTCTCCTACTGCCTTCTGAAAAATACAAACAGAATCTCCATCAGTGAGTGAGATCAGTATAAGTTAAATGAGACACACATTCTTAATTTGGCAAAATTCTATTGAGATTAGCCTCTCTGTAGTTCTCTGGTAATGGGGATTTCTTTTTGGAGCCCCTGTTTTTGGTTCTTGTAGAATTTTGCCCTGAGTCCCAATTCCAGTTAAGGGTTCCTTGTCACTGAGTGGTTTTCTTGGCCAATTTAAAAGCTGTTGACTCCCCCCTCCAGGTTTTGGTGCCTCTATTGCACAACTGATCACTTCTTGGCTTGTTCTCTCCCAGAAGGAGGTGTGTTCAGCCTTCTCATGGCAACAGTCTGCATTTTATATCAGTGGTCTCTGCTTTGAAAAGAAGCAAATTAGGTCAAAAGTTTGAGAATACCACACATGATGGATGTGTTTCTTCCCATCAAGTAACTTACACTTCTGTACATGTGTACTGTGTCTCATTGATGATTTCAAAAACATTGATATCCAGACAATTACTGGTTGGATTTTTCTATAAGCTCTTTCACCTCAGAGCTGTTCATGGCTATATTAATTATGTAAAACATTGCTTTCAAAGTTGTTCACATAGATTTTTTTAAGAAAGGCAACTAGTCTTTCTTATGCTGGCACCAGAGTCATGACTTGATATAGCGAGATAAAACTTACTGAATCAGTCCCCAATTGAGAGTAGTGAAATTAAACTTTTGTCAGGAGAAGTATTTGATTTTTTTATTGGAACATACATCAGTTTAATAACAAATGGGCATAGTAACCAATGGTGGGCTTCTCATTAAAACTTAACCTCCTGGTGCCGCTGAGGGAATGGTCACTATTCTGGTTATGATGTTTACATTTTCCTTCACTTCTACTGGTCCTTCCTGTGTCTTATGATTTGTTTAAAGGGATGGGTTCATGTGGTAAATGTATGGGTTTGATATCATGAATATTTAAGTTTCACTCTGAACA
Organism: Zapus hudsonius; assembly: GCA_004024765.1. NCBI lineage: Eukaryota > Metazoa > Chordata > Mammalia > Rodentia > Dipodidae > Zapus > Zapus hudsonius. The sequence goes on along the minus strand of PVHP010015740.1, from coordinate 7,684 downwards.
TTGGCAGGGTGGCCAGGAGTTTGTTCTATTCAAACAAGTCTGTGCATTGACTAGCCCTTTAATAGAATGCTGTGTAGAATGGATCTCTTTGATCTTTCTGTCAAGCCAGGGAACTAAGTAGAATTATGTTTCTACAGTGAAGATGTCTGAAATGGAATAAGAGTACTAATTGTTATGAGTAAATAAGTTGGGATACAGGGATGAAGCAGATTTTAGAATACTTAAATCTGTGAGTAGAGTAGAATTTTGGTTGCTTAGATCCAGATCTGAAAATCTCCTTCAAAAATGTAGTACCACATTTTCTGTATTATATGATGAAACATATTAGTGGACAGAGGGTGAGCTTTTAAAATTGATCCAGTTTCAGTAGGACAGATTCTTAGGTTAGTTCCAGAGATAGTTACATGTCCAAGGCTGGCTAATCATAAATATCATCTTAGACACAGTATGCCAAGTAAGGATCAGCATGTGATTCAATTGTGCCAATCAAAGCAATCTCTGGGGCCTTGCTAGAACTCCAAAGAAAGATGAGTTTTCTCCAGAAATTGAGAGTTCTTCAGCTCTGACCAAGGGAGATTCTTTCTTGAGCTGAAGCCAAAACTAAGAAAAAGATGAGAGACAGAGATAGTCATGGGGATTTTGTCCCAGATCTTGAAACCTAAAAAATGTACTCTCAACATTAATCTGGCTAGATTTCAGAATTACTAAGGAAAAATGACTCTCTTGAGCCATTCATTTCTCCCTTAAAACACACACACACACACACACACACACACACACACACACACACACACACACACACACACACACACACCAGGGTCTAGCCATTTAGCTGTGACTTGTCTGGATCTCGCTTCTCTCTATGTAGGTCAGGTTGGCCTTCAACTTGCCAACTCCTGTCTTTATCTCCTGAGTCGGGTTGAAAATCATCTCACTTATTTCCTTCTTGTTAAGTAGAAATGCTGATAGCTTTTATCCTGTGACGATTGTACCATCAAATAATGTTGGAAGCATTTGGAGTTTATAAACTTGCTATTTTAGTTTCTAGAAAGAGAATATAGCAAAGGGAATGATGTCATGCCTCAGATAATGCTGCAGAAGACTGTTCTGCTGGCAGTTTTGCTCAAGACACTCTTGTGGCTGTATCCACACTTGGGAAAGCTTCTGTGGCAAGAAGCTTTAGGTAGCTTGTAGGAGCTAAACCCAGCTTCCAGCTGATGGCCAAAAATATGACTCCCTCAGTGCCTCAACTACAAGAAACTAACAACCTCAGAGAACTTAGTGGATCTTAGATTCAATCCTCAAGTAAAAATGCAGTTACAAAACCCTTGGCCAATAGTTTGACTGAACCTAAACTCATCTTTTGACTCCCAGAAAGAATGAACTCATAAATGCTATTGTTTTTAAGCCACTGATCTTATAATAAAGCACAGGATTAAGTAACTAATGCAGTTACTAACTTATAGAGACATTTATCATTAACCAGGTATGACCTCACAATTTTCAAGTATTTGCTGGTGTTCACTTTATAAATTTCTAAACTGAGCAGTATAGGCAGTGTCCTTTCATCTCGGATCACAGCCTTGGAACTTGCTAAGTGGCCCATAGTTGTGGCCTGGATAATTCTATGCCTGAACGAAGTGACGTGGCTCCTTCCTTTGTACCTAAAATAATGAATTGTGATGACATTAAGCCAAATTTATTTCCTTTCTCATCCATGGTATTGGGATGTGGCTTCCTTTGTTCTCTGATATATGCATTACGAAGGAACAAGCCTGCATGGTTGGTATCCCAAGACACAGAGGAGGGAAACTTAAGTTACTTGCTGTTTTCTGAATGGTCCAGAGCTTGTTGGTTCCACTCTCCTAGAATACCACTGCATTTTTTTCTTGTCTCATTTCGGAAGGCTAAGAAACCCTCCAGGCTGTGGCTGAAGGATTGGCCAAGGATTTTCCATCATATTTCATCCTCAGTTTCTCTATTGATTAGGAACAAATGGATACCGTGCTCTTTCATGTGTTCATTAGCCAAGGTAAAGTTGGGAGAAAATGATTTGTTTATGTCTGGTATAGTGATAGTCTAAAACAGGTGAATTAATGAGACCCTGTATTAGTCAGGGTTCTCTAGAGGAAACAGAGTTGATAGAATGGATTATAATAAAAGGGAATTTATTGGGGTAGCTTAAGACAGTCCAACAATAGCAGCCATCAGGTCCACAGGTGAAGGAACCAGTAGCTGTTCAGTCCACGTGGCTGGATGCCTAAGCAGTTCCAATCCAGCCTAGAAGGGATCCAGCCTGCGGAGTGGAGGCTCTTCAGTCCACAATGTGAGGTCGAGGAAACTGGGTTCCGATGTCCAAGAAGGGTAGGAGAGCAGGATGCGAGTGCAAGTCACGAACAAGTACCAGCAGCTAGAAGAGCTTATATTTAGTCCCCTTCTGGACAGCCCACCCACTGGGGGAAAGGGCTCATTCTAGAGAAGCAAACTCCACCTTGTCAATCCTTTCTGCAGGCAAAGTCAGAGACCCACCCAAGATTACTGTGGATTATTACATAGATCAAGTTGACAAATAAACTTAACCATCACAGACTCAGTCCATTTTAAAATTTATTTTTTAGAGAGAGAGAGAGATAGGAGGGAGAGAATGGATGCATCAAGGCCTCTTACTGCTGTATACAAACTCTAGATGTCTGCATCACTTTCTGCAACTGGCTTTAAATGGGTACTAGGGAATTGAACATTGAACCTGGGCCATCAGACTTTGCAAAGAAGTGCATTTAACTACTGCACCATTTCTCCAGTCCCTCTTAGTAATCTTAATGAGTGGCTGTGGTATTGTCAGAGTACTCTCATGTCTCTGATGGAACTGATTATTTCCAACAGCGACCAGGCATGTTAATGGAATTTTTTTCTGTATGAAAAAATTCATATAACACAAATTTTACTGGTTAGATAGCATAAAGATAATCTGATATAATTCCAATCAAGCAAGATCTATGAATCTCAAAATGATCTATTGTATTTCATATCCTTCATATTGGTATCCAAAAGGCCTCATTAGACTGCAATGTACTGCTTCAATTACATGGTATGTGCACTGCTTTAGACTTGCATTAGTACGCTTAATAAATATTCTACTCAGTAAAATAAGTGTTTAATTTGTATCGTTGAGTTGCTGAAAATACTTGTGTGCTTTTTATCACATTGTTGCATTAATAACCCGGGGACTATCATAGGATGTGTTCCCACCAATTTCATTAGCATTCACTAACTTTTCTAGTTGCTAAAATCAAGCAGTTTGGTATCTCTTCTGGGAAAGCATTACCCCTGTCCAAAGACAGTGTGTGCAAGTGCTGTTTAAGAAAACATCCTTTAAGACCATGGATAGTCTCCATATAGCCTCTGGCACGAGAGACAGAACACATCCAATGGTCAGTGACAGCTGGTTAAAAGGTTCCATATATTCTAAACGTGACCTTTCTTACCCATCAATAGAGCAGATGAGTTAGTGAACTATGCTAGAAAAGGGAAAGATAGCCAATGAATGCCTTAGTTCCTTTTTGTCAAAATATTCAATACTCACTACATCTTGGTTCCTCAACTTATAAATTTCCCTGTATGATTTGGCTCCATGGTTTCCACATTACCTTCCTATCTATTTGGACAAAGGGAGTTTGAGTATTTATTTTAACATTCCTCCTATCCAGGAATGACTGTCTTTATTTCATAAATGAGTTCCCCCCACCAATTAACTAGAACATAAGAAAATATAACTTTAGACCTATGCATTTGCTTTTCTTTTACTGGACCGATTTCCCCCGTCCACCACAAAGAACCAAGGTATTCTACCTTAATTCAGCAGATAAGTCAACCCCACAATTTCTCCCTCATGTTTCAATAAAGAAAGTTTCAAGACTTAACCGTGTATTGGAACAGGTATCTCTGTGTATTCCTGTGTCCAATGACCAGGTATTTCTGTGTATTCCCTGTGTCCAATGACCAGGTATCTCTGTGTATTCACTGGGTATTGGACCGGGTATCTCTGTGCATTCACTGTGTATTGACCAGGTATTATGGTAAATATGGCTAAGTATCCCTGAGGTTCTCCTGTATTTATCATGCATGCTGTCAACTCATATCATTTACCAAAGGATATTAAGTAAGGATGTTGCATCGCACAGGAAGAAATTCCTATGAACATCGATTGTTTTCTGAGTGGACTAGATGGCTCTAGCAATCATAGTGAATGCTTGAAAACTTGGATATGAGTGACTACTATACTCGTGTTGTCTGAAAGAAATGCTCTTGGAAGTGTTAGTGTGAAAGGGTAGAGGTCAAGTACAATGTTTCTACGGAGCAACAGTGTACATAGGGCATCAGTGTGGGTGCTCCTGCCAAGAACTGGCTTCAGGAGTGCTGCACTGTTCTGTGAGAGCTTAGTACTTCTTCTGAGAAGGACATTTCTCTCTGCTGATTAAATCTCCAATTAACACTGGAGATCGCCTTTGTCTGCTCCAAAGAATAGTAATTAAAAAATAGTAACTTGATAATAATCAATTGCCACCTACAATACAGTTCATGTTGGTAGTCCCAAAAGGACTCGATATTCTCTCTGAATCATTGTTTTAGCTGCAGCACATTAAGGAGCTGGCGACTGACTTTCAGAATGGGTGCACCTTTGAGCCAATTTGACAGTCCTGTTATCTGCACAGGGACAGGCTAATAGATCTTTGTAAAGCGCAAACCATGAGGGAGTTGCATTTTGGTTCTATGTGTTGGGATATTTATTAGGTTGAATAAACTTTAAAACACCATGTTTTTCATGTTATATAATCCAGGGACAGGAATGCAGAAAATACAGATGTGACAATTCTCATGTGTACCAGTTTCTTGGCATCATGTTTAGTAAGGTGATTTTCAATGACAAAATTTACATTTTGTTTGCATCGGATAGCAGTGCTCTTATAGAAGTTATGTCTTTGAATTTTACCCATGTTAAGTTTTCTCTGAATTTTAGCCAAGATACAGCCTTGGATGTAAGTTATTTCTATCTGATAATCAATATGGCATCTATGAGACAAACTAAGTTTCCCTCTGAATTAGGTCAAGGCCTTCTATTTCAACGTTAGCTTCCTAGATTATAGGAAGATTGCAATCTATCATACTAGCCACCATGGTGCTAGAGAGTATGCCCCCACAGTGTGACAACAAAGGTATAATGCTGGCCAAAGAAGGAAAACTAGACTGCTGACCAGAATGAACAGAGAGCTGCACTTGCCGCATCAGTGACCACTGGTTAGTAAAAGGCTGACGTAATGTCCTTCTCTCTGAACTAGTCAGACCTGTTTGCTGGAGGATAAGTGAGGTTATTCTAAGTTTCTTCAACACCCCTATTATGTAATTTGGTGTACTACTTCAACTTCATATTATTTCATGTTTGCAGTTATGCTGATACACGTGGCTCTTTTAACATGCCCCACTGTTGGGTTCCCAACTTTCTCTAGAATGGCAATAATACCCCCTTGCAATTATGCACACATGGAAAAGAGATTCTGCTCCAGAAAAACATTGTTTGGATCTCTGTGTCTAGCAATGATCACATCTTAAAACTTCAGTTACTTTTCTCTACATATCTTTCAGTGGTCTAAAGAATTTCTCTTTTATGGGCTGGAGAGATGGCTCAGCAGTTAAGGCACTTGCCTCCAGAGCCTAAGGGCCCAGGGTTCAATTTCCCAGTACCCACATGTGCCAGACCTACAAGGTGGTGGCCCTGGTGTTCTTTCCCCCCTCTCTCTATCTCTGTATTTCTCTGCTTGAAAATGAATAAATAAAATATAAAAAAGAATTTCTCTTTTATATTCAAGTTCCCCAGAAATAATGTTACTCTTGATCAAAAAAAAAAAAAAAACCTCCCAAGACTATGAAATATTGTCCTTTTTTCAAATCAGGTCACATGATTCAGCATCTCTCCAGGTGAGTCTGATGTTTATGGACTTGTATGCTAAGCAGTATGGGATAATTTGTCCTTCTCTTTGAAAGACTGGGTCCAATCCTCAGTCTTTAGGGCCCGACTTCTTGAATTTGGAACAATGAGAAGAAATCAAAGAACACGCTTTAGAAGTTGTCCTTTGTTTTTCCTGTGCAGGGAGGAGTGTATCCTCAAGACTTAGGAAGTTCTCATCTCGGGGCTCCCTCTCCTGGCTCTGCTCCCAGGGATTTGAAGCGGCTTGTTACTATCTGTGTGGAGACTTGCCAAGGTTGTTGCCATGGCTGCTGTGTCTGCAAATTCAGCTGATTCCTATGTCCTATTGATTTCCTCTGAATATCAGTAGCTCCCCAGTTTTCCGTGTAAGAATTTGGGGTCGTATTGTCCCTAATATAAAGATGCTTTTGTCTTAGCCACAGGAATAATATTGTACAGATAGCATATAAAACCCAAATCCAACAATTTTAATCAGCTAATTTTACCACCATTTCTTATGAAATTCGTGTTTCCTTTGAAAGCCTTTCAGATGGTAGAAACAGCCACTTGAAAGCAGACTTTAGATATTGATTTCTAAAGATAATCATCTGGGTCTTTGTGCTCACCTGTCCTCTTGATCAAAACTGTAGTTATTTGAAATTTCTCCTCTCTAACCTCCCCAAACCTTTGCTTATTAGTTTTTACAGCCAGGGTTACCTCACTATTACTTGCAAATCAGTTTATCTTGATCGGGACCTTTCACCCATCCATAAAGCATATTAATTTCAATGAGTTATCAGCCTATTGAAATATGCATAGCATAAAAGATACCTTTAAATATTTTTAAGTATATAGTTATGCCAACCATTGTCCCCACCTATTTTGAGGCTTTTAAAAAAGTCTTTCCTAGATGAAGCTCTCTATCCTTCAGTCAGTACCTTCTGGCCCATCTCTCCTAGATTTTGATAAATACCATTGTATGACTTTGATTACACCCATAACATTATGAAATGAATCATATAATAACCTATTGTAACGGTTTCATAGCTTTTATGAAATAGTTTGATAGCATAATGTTTTCAAGACTCATCTGTATTTTAGCATGTATCAGAATGTGTTTCTTTTAAAAATTTGAACAACTGTATGAATATTCCACAAACCTTTTGTTACCCACTAATTGATACATATGTTCCTTTTTCCACCTTCTGACTATTGTGCAAAGTTGTTAGAAACATAGATATACACATATCAAAGTCGTGTTTCCATTTAATTTGTTCAAAATAAATTTGGTGTTTTTTTTTAAGTGAAGGGTATGGAGGAACATTTAGATAGAATAACTTACAGATTTTATGTGTGTTTTGATCATTTTGAAAACATCTGTATATATGTATATACACATGCATACACACATACATATGTATATGTATATATACAAACACACCTGTACAGCCATTGCCACAATCATGATATTGAGTCTTAGTTTGACCTTTGGTGGGTCACAATATCGGCAATTCTTCCCTTTGGAGCTGGGGGTATAACTCAGTTGGTAGGGTGCTTCACTAGCATGCATAAAGCCCTGAGTTTGTTTCTCAGAACAACTCTCATTTCAGCCCTATAGGCAGATCAGCAAGTTTGAGGCCATCCTGGGCTAGATGGGAATCTGTAACAAAAGGAAAGAGAAACCCTTCATTTCCACTTTCTTTATCCTCTGCATAGCTGAGT